>CATIWQ010015957.1:0-54680 GCA_949673415.1 Euphorbia schlechtendalii
TAATATTTTTATTTATAATTATAGTATTAATTAATCAGAAAATTTGATATGAGATAATAAAATAAAAATATTTATTAATTAAAAAAAATTATGTTTTTGTAATCCAATAATAAGTGATAATTTGAATCCAAACTATAATAAAATAAAATAATTATTATTAGTTCATGTAACTGTAACAATAATTATTATTTGAATAACAAAATTTTAATTAAATGAATTTACGTATTATAACAATATATATTATTAATGGTATTAAAATTGTTTTATTAATTATTTTATATAGGTAGTTGTTAATAATATTATTTGTAATGATTAGTATTAATAATTTATTTATTTTTATATTTATTGGTTTTTACTATTATTTAATAATTAATATATTATTCGTAAGTTCAATTAAATTTAGGTTTATTATATTCAGTTCAATTCTGTTAAGTTAAGTTAAATTCAGATTTCAGAAGTAGACAAGGCCTAAATATTCAAGTAAGCAAATTTTTTGTGAAATGTACTAGATATAACTCTCATTTCATAGTCAAGACCAATAACATTTGAGAACAGTCATACAGAAAATGAAATAAAAAGCAGAGCATAATTAAAATAAAAAATGCTTTGTTTTAGGTCCTGTTATTTTGAATTTCTGAAATCTGAATTAACTAAATATAATTGAATTAAACTTAAATTAATTAAATTGAAATTAATGGACCTGAACTGTATTAAACTCAACTAAATTTAATTGAACTAAATTTAACTTAATAATAATACACTAAATATTAAAAAAATAGTTTAACCAACAAATATTAAAAAAATTAATACTAATCATTAAAAATGATACTATTTAATATTAATTAATTATTATAATATGTAATAATTATAAAAAAAATAAAATTAAATGCATAGCTATAATAAAATTATTTTTAATAAAATATTAATTATAATCAATATAAATATAAAAAAAATAATTCTAATACATTATGTTAATTATTATTAATATATTCAATGGTTATAACAATAATTACATATATCTGTTATAAAAAAAATAACTATATATATAATATTAAATAAAATAACTCTAATAACAGTGATGATAAAAATTTTATTATGATATGTAAATTATTTAATTATAAATTGTTATTTAAATATTAATTATTAAAAAAATTTTATCTCATTTGTACTTACATTAAATGGAAGAAAAATCTCCAATTCATATCATATTTTCTAATTTATCAATATTATGGTTATAATCAATAATATTATTAATTATAGTGACATTAATAATTTTATCATCTTAATAACATTAGTAATTATTACTATTTATAAACTATTCTTACTATATTTATAATTATAGTTAATTACAATGTTGAATTATTATGTTTCATATTAATATTAATATTTTTATTGTTATTGATTATTATTATTATTATTATTATTATTATTATTATTATTATTAAGTTTTACTAAAGTATTAATTAGTATAATTGTTATTAAAATTAGAATAAATAGACTTGAATTGAATCTAACGTAACTGAACTTAATTTAATGGACATGAATTGGACTTAACTTATTTGTGTGTGTGCGTGATTGCGTGCGTGACCTTACTTTGTCTTTCATCACCGTTGATATCTTCAATTTGATTCAGTTTATTCAGTTCACACACATGCACGCACATACGCACACTGCAATAACAAAAATAAAATTAGTTCAATTATTATCATAAAAAATATCTTTTATTCTATTTATTAACTTGATGTATAAAGAAACCAATAATATTAATTCATACTAATGGTAATTGAGCAGTGATATTTTCTTGAGAAAAGAAATAAAGTATTAAAACATATTTATAATTTGGCCCTTAATTTAAATTTCCGGGCTTCAGGCGCTAGCCTTAATAGCCTCGGTTGTAAGGCTGCCCTACATATATAAATTAAGCAACTCATCTCTTAGTGAGGTGGGTTAATCTCCCTATTCATCAAGGACTTTATTTACTTGTTCACTTTAATATTATTATTAGTGATATAATTTCTAGTACATTTACTTGATATTTGATACAAATACTGTATCAATAATCTAAAAATAAATAACTAGTATTATTCACATGTACAAAACATCTAAAAATTCATACCGACCTTATTTGAAGAACTCAAGACGTGATAGGGATAAAGTTATCCATGTGTTTTTGGATAGAGAGATTCTCAACTTATCATCATTGTCTCTATTAATCTACTTTTTCACTCATTGTGGCAAAATTAATGAAAATTCAAGTCTTACATGTGCTAGTTGTACATATTGTGTGACAACAATAACAACACAAAATTAATGTCTATTCTTAAAATTAAATACTTTAAGAGTGTGTAGAACAATGTATATTTCTGTTTTCATATACATTGATTGCTAAGGGCAAATTAATTTCAAAATTAATATAAAAAATAGTAATTGTGTCATTCTTTCGCGCGTGCATATGCTATTATTTTTTTAGATAAACTTAAAAAACATGTTTTTGTGGTATGATTGTTTTGCATGAAGTTTCTTGTAGAATTTTTCTTTGCAAAATAGTGTTCGTAATTTAAAAAATTTGCAAATCAAGGAAAAAATAATTTTTAATTAAAAATAATTATGTTCCATAAGGTATATTAATGAATTTAACATTCCTATATATTAACATTATTATTTAAGAATTATTCATCAAAATTTGAGTAATTTATAGAAATTACTCATTTTATTATGATTTTAAAAGTTGTCAATCACGTTTCAATTGAAAATAAATATTTGTACTTCTCAAAAAAAATTTAAAACTTATCATTAAGGTGTATTATATTATTATTATTAACTATGCTGCAAAATTTCAGTTCAAAATAAACAAAATTATTCTTTTAATAACGTAATTTCAAATCGAAAACCATGATTTTATTAACTTTTGAAACCACAAGTACCGTTTTGAAAAACATTATTTCACAAACATCATTTTGCAAATCACTTAAACCACGGGGTATGTTTTTTAAGTTACATTTTTTTCTAAATTTGCTTCATAGACTTACAATAATAAACAAAGAAAATTTTCCACTCCACCTCATCCAAATGTGGATTCGAACTTGCGACCACTAAGATCACAACTTTAGTTTCTGTGGCGTATAGTTTTGGCTTCCAATCTTGGACCAAAGAAAAGCCTAGAGCCCATTTTGCCTTAAGCCCAAGCTCGGTTTATCTCTATCAAAACCTAAATCTAATATCTTTTTCTTCAGTTTCACTTCCTTCTTCTTTTTCTCTCAAAGAAACCCTAGCCGTAGCAGCCTTCTCTGTGCCATGTGCTTGGTAGTGACCTTGAAGCTTTCTTGGCACGTGACTCTAACAGAAATCTATTATAAGGCGGTTATCTTTGAAGAAGGGCTTATTTAATGAGGATTCTTGTAGCTTCTGAAGTGATCTCGAGGTTATTTGTTTAGTTGGTTTTTGATTCTGTGTATTCTGTACTTGGATCCCTCGAGGTCTTTTAAGTTTGTTGAGTTGTTGCTTGTTTCTTTCGTATGCAGTTTTGTGATTGTGTTATGTGTGATTCTCCATAGCGATTCTCTTCATCTTGGCATGTATATCTCTACAACCTTTAGGCATTTTTATGCCTTTGACTAGTGGAAGCAACCTTAACCTCCTGCTCCGTGCATTGACCAGTTCATGCCTTGAAAATCTGAACTAGGAAGCACGTAAAAAATTTTGTGTGTTCTTTAAATTCTGCAAGTTTGAAGTCTGTTTGTATGCTTTAATCTTGTAAAAATATTGGTTAGTTTCGTACAAACTGGTATTAGAGCCTATTTGCATGATTATCGCTTGATCCAAGATTCATCTTATAGTGCACTGTTTCTTTGAAGTATGCTTCTTATCTTTTTTACGCTTTTGTGAAATACCAGTCTTTGAAATCTTTAGAGAAATGCATGATTTCGATTAAAGATATTCTGTTTCTTATCTTGGATCATGTTATTTCCATTCTCTTGTTGATTGCTATAACATTTACAGTTACTGTCTCAATTCTAATATAATTTGTTATCTTGTTAGCCTTCTTTTGAGGAATCTTGGGAATGCTTATACAATTCTTCTCATCATAACTTCTGGAAAGCAATTCGAGGTAATAAGTTTCCTAAACTTTCTCATAACATTGTTAAAAGATGACAAATCTGTAAGAGCCTTTCATCCCTAACTTTTTTTTCTTTACTTGATTGATATGATTATCATTGGAATTCTGATTTACTCTTGTTGTTCACTATGGCATGTGTTTACTTGTCTGAGCCTACCTGTTAATGAGATGCTCTTTGTCATGTGCTTTGAATATACAAGTAGAATCCCTGATAATCTTCTATGTGTAATAGAAAATGTCCTCTCCTCATCTTTAAGCTACACAAATTCTTTAAAAACTAGATTTTTGGCTAAAACTTCAAATCTGTTAGGTTTCTTTAGTAATTTCTCTTCTCCTAAGGTTTCTTTCTGAATATATCTTTAAAGAATTTCTTGCTTGTCTGTTTGATCTTGCTTTCTTTACATCACTCAATCATGTCAAGTGCTAAAGTCAATATTGAAAAATTTGATGGTAAAATTGATTTCATATTATGGTAAGATAAAATGAGAGCTATCCTAGTTCATAAAAAATTCCATAGGGCCTTACAAGGAATAGATACCCTTCCTAGTTCCCTATCTCCTGATGAGAAGCAGGATGTGATGTTAATGGCTTATTCAACCATTATCTTGAATCTCACGAATTCTGTTCTCAGAAAGGTTAGGAGCTGTGATGATGCTCCTAAACTTTGGCTAAAATTAATATCTTTATATATGACTAAAGATGTTGCTTAGGTTTCTTGGTTGAAAGAAAGACTTTTTAGTTTTAAAATGAATTCAAGTAAATCCATTGATGATAACATAGATGATTTTCAGAAGATAGTTGATGATCTTGAAAGTGCTAATGAGATCACCTTTATTGAAAATCAAGCTATTCTCTTGCTAAATGCTATACATGATCTATATAAGAATGTAAAAGATGCTTTGACATATATGGTAGGGAGCATATAGAAGTTAAAGACATAATAAATGCTTTGAAATTGAGGGAACTTGAAATAAAAGGGGATCCTAAAACTAAAAGTCAAACTAGTGAGGCCCCGTATCTCAAGGGTAAAAAGGGAAGTCATAAGAAAAGAAAGAAGGGTAAATTCAATCCTAACAATCAAAAGAATAATGATGGGAATGGTCAAGAGGAGTCTAAGAGTAAAACCTATAAAGATTTAACTTGCTATTACTACAATAAGAAAAGACACACTAGGAAGTTTTGTAGGAAGAGAATTACCAACCAAACTGAAAATAAACCTGCTGTTGGTGTTGTTAATAACACTACAAAGTTTGGTCATATTGAGGCATTGACCATTGGCTAATGTAGAGATCAAGAATCCTGGAATTTTAACTCTGGTGTACCTTTTATGTGACCCTTAGGAGAGACTAGTTCTATGAGTATAAATCTGTATATGGTGGACATGTTTTAATGGGAAATAATTCAACTTGTCAAGTCCTAGGTGTATGATCTGTTATTCTCTCTGTTAATGGAAATAATAAGGTCTTATTAACTGATGTCAGGCATATACCTGATCTTAAGAGAAATTTGATTTCTCTGAGTTGCTTAGATAATAAAGGTCTTGACTATAAGGCTCGAGGTGGAGTCTTGCAGATTATGAGAAATAACAATTATCTCATAGAAGAAAATCTGAAAAATGGTCTTTATTACCTAAATGGTTGTTTTATGGATTGTTCTAGTTATGTCATTTCAAGTTCAGAACAAACTGACCTTTGGCATAAGAGACTAGGGCAAATTGGTCCTAAAGGTCTCAATTTCTTGCATAAGGCTAGAACTCTTAACATTCCCAAAACCAATAAAATTCAAACCTGTGAAACTTGTATAATGGGTAAAACACATAAGAAAAGTTTTAGTTCTGCATCTAATATTTCAGAAAATTGTTTAGATTATGTTCATAGTGATCTTTAGGGTTCACCCCATGTTCCTTTATCTTTTAATGGCTCACAGTACTTTGTATCCTTTATTGATGATTGTTTTAGAAAGGTTTGGACTTATTTTCTTAAAAATAAATCTAATGCTTTTAAAAAATTTACTCATTAGAAATCCTTAGTTGAAAATCAAACGAATTTAAAGTTAAAGGTTTTAAAGACTGACAATGGTTTAGAATTCTTCAATAATGAATTTAACACTTACTGTAAGGAAAATGGAATTTTAAGGCATATGACTTGCTCTTATACACCTCAACAGAATGGTAATGCAGAGAGATATAATAGAACAATTCTTAACAAAGTAAGATGCATGCTGTTTGAATCTGGTTTGAGCTCTAAATTTTGGGCTGAGGTAGTTCAGACTGCCTGTTACTTAATAAATAGATCTCCTAGTAGTTCTATTGGTTTTAAATGTCCAAATGAAATTTGGTATAAAAGACCTATTAACTACAATCACCTTAAAAATTTTGGATGTGCTGCTTTTATTCATCATAAGGATTCAAAGCTGGATCCAAGAGCTAAAAAATGTGTCTTTATAGGTTACCCTCAAGGGGTTAAGGGTTATAAAGTTTGGTATCTAAGTGATGAAAAATTTGTCATCGATAGAGATGTTACCTTTAATGAAAAAGTTTTTCCAAAATTCTCTATTAATTCTGTGAATAAAGACTCTAACAATCAGCAATCTTCGTTTGAGGTGGAGTTTAGTAGAGATAATTAATTTGATGGCTTAAATGAACATGTAACTAAAAACATAGATAATGCCTATTCTGAAAACGATTTACATGACATTGACCAAAGTGAAAATAATCAACCTGAGGCTTCCACTCAAACTAATGATGTTCACAGAAGTTCAGACCTTAATAACTATCAACTTATTAGAGATAGATGTAGAAGGATAATCAAACATTCTATTTAGAAGTAATAAATTCTAAAGACTGGTCTAAATGGTCTAATGCTTTGTATGAGGAAATGGAGTCTTTGTCTAAAAATAGTACTTGGATACTAGTTCCTAAACCTAAAGCTAAAAGAATTATTGGCTGTAAGTGGGCTTTCAAAAGAAAACCTAAACTACCTAGTATTGAGAAAGAAAGATTTACAGCCAGAGTTGTTGCTAAGGGTTTTAATCAAGTTGATGGCATAGATTATCATGATATTTTCTCCCCTGTGGTTAAGCATGTGTCCATTAGAGTTATCTTGTCTATCACTGCTTTTTATGATCTTGAACTTGAACAGTTAGATGTAAAAACTACCTTTCTTCATGGCAATTTAAATGAAGAAATTTACATGACTCAACCCGAAGGTTTTTTCCAAAAGGGCAAGCAATCACATGTTTGTTTATTAAAAAGATCTTTGTACAGCTTAAAGCAATCACCTAGACAGTGGTACCTTAGATTTGATCAATTTAAGATTAACTTGAATTTCAGTGGGAGTAACTTTGATTCATGTTTTTATTTTCAAAAATTGAAAGATGATTCATATTTATACATGTTGCTTTATGTTTATGATATGTTGATTGCCTCTAAACATAAAACTGAAATTGAAAGGTCAAAGCATAAATTGAAATCTGAGTTTGATATGAAAGACATTGGCCCTGCTAAAAGAATTTTAGGTATTAACATCTTAAGAGATAGAAGTTAGAGGACTCTGCACTTAACTCAAAATTATTATGTGAATAAATTTTTGTCTGTATTTGGTTTAAATGATTCCAAATCTGTATCTACTCCCATTAGTGCTCAGTTTTAACACAGATCTAGTCCTAAACCCTTACTTAAAGATGAGGCTGACTTTATGAAAAGGATTCCTTACCAGAACTTAGTTAGCTCCTTTATGATTCAATGGTTTGTACTAGACCTAATTTAGCTTATGGTGTCATTGTGATCAGTAGATATATGAGCAATCCTGGCAAAATGCATTGGATGGCAGTTAAGTGGTTATCTAGATACTTAAAGGGCTCTCTCAATACTTGTTTAATGTATAATAACTCTCATGATGCTTTTACTGTGGAGGGATTCTGTGATTCTGATTTTGCTGCTGATCTTGATATAAGGAGATCAGTTACTGGTTTTTGCTTTACTCTAGGTGGTAACTTAGTTTGTTGGAAATCTAGTCTCCAACATATTGTTGCTCTTTCAACAATAGAGGTTGAATATATAGCTTTAACTGAAGATATAAAAGAGGCACTATGGTTGAAAGGTTTTGTGTCTGAACTTGGCTTTAGTCAAAATAATGTTAAGGTTCATTGTGATTCTCAGTCTGCCATACATTTGTGTAAAAATGCTATGTTTCATGAAAGGACCAAGCATATTGACATAAAGTTACATTTTATTAGAGATATTGTTAATTCTGGTTCAGTTATTGTTGAGAAAATTCACATTGATATAAATCCTGCAAATATTTTGACTAAATCTGTACATGATGTCAAATTTCAAGTAGCTTTGAAAAAACTTCAAGTGATGCAATCCTCTACTCAGTGCTTAGGCATTGTGCCTTGAAGATTTGTTCTTTGGTTATTTCTCTTGAGCAAAAGGAGGTTCAAGGAAGGCATCTACTAGTTGTCAAGGTACTGCAAGCCAAAGGTGGAGATTTGAAGCCTATAGTGTTGGCTTTAAGTCTTGGACCAAAGTAAAGCCTAAAGCCCATTATGCCTTAAGCCCAAGCTCGGTTTATCTCTATCAAAACCTAAATCTAATCTCTTTATCTTCAGTTTCACTTCCTTCTTCTTTTTCTCTCAAGCCGCAGCAGCCTTCTATGTGCCGTGTGCTCGGTAGTAACCTTGAAGCTTTCTTGGCACGTGACTCTAATAGAAATCTGTTACAAGGCGGTTATCTTTGAAGAAGGGCTTATTTAAGGAGGATTCTTGTGGCTTCTGAAGTGATCTCGAGGTTATTGTTTAGTTGTTTTTGATTCTCTGTATTCTGTACTTGGATCCCTCGAGCTCTTTTAAGTTTGTTGAGTTGTTGCTAGGTCATTTGCCATGCAGTTTTATGATTGTGTTATGCATGATTCTCCATAGCGATACTCTTCATCTTGGCTTGTATATCTCTGTAATCTTTAGGCGTTTTTGTTCCTTTGACTAGTGGAACCAACCTGAGCCTCCTGCTCTGTGCATTGACTAGTTCATGCCCTAAAAAGCTGAACTAGAAAGCACGTAAAAAATTTTGCGTGTGTTCTTTAAATTCTGCAAGTTTGAATTCTGTTTGTATGCTTTAATCTTGTGAAATATTAGTTAGTTTCGTACAGTTTCAACAAGTAGGGTACATTATAATTTCCAAGAAACTATCAAAAAAAGTTGCTTTCTCCTATTTCTTTTGTCTGTCATTTTTAAACTTTTGATTTTGATTTATTTTATTTATCATTTTTAAAATACCAATGTTACGTTCGACATTTTTTAACTTCATATACCTTGTATTACTCAGGAAAGAGATTATGTATAAAAGTGATTACTCAATTGTACAGTGTAGTAACAGGGGTAATTTTTTCTCACGTTCATCAGAGGAGTAATAAACATGGAAATAATATTAAATGATTTAGTAGTGCCGACATTTCAGATATTATTACTTTTCTTTCTGGTAAAGATTCAGATATCATGTTCAAAGATAGATTCAATCAATTAATCCATTTTCAGTGAAAAAGTTAAATCTATTTAAATGTTTAAATTTATAATTATTTATATTAACTTCATTTCAACGATCAAATCTCATGTGGTCCTCTATAAATGATATGTCGACATATATTTTGGATGATATTGTGCTATTTATAATTTTAGTTTCCTTATCAAGGAATTTAAATCATTTATTAAGGCGTTGTTTATACTCCTATATAATAGCCTTTGATGATCAGCTTGTACAAGTCTGCATCATCATACGGAAGTTACAATGCATGTGAATGTTTACTTGTTTCCATGGTCTAGCATAGTTGGTAAAAATGCATCAATTCACATCGTTAATTAGATTGTCACAATTTGGAGAAAGTACGAAATAAACGAAAGGTTGACATTGTCAAATATATGAAAAGTCAAACAAATCATAGATTGACACATGATTCAAAATTTCAAAAGTTTATTATCAATAATATCTGTTATATTTTCCGGTATTTTAAAAGTGTTAGGCAGGCAGTTGGAGCCTTCAAAAGTTTACGTAGAGATTAATAGGGGCCTAGACGGGACTTAGGTGCTAGTCGGCGGAATTAGGTGCTAGTCACTGTGGAGGCGGTGAACCAGTGACCCTCAAAGTAGCGCCTAGGCGGGGTTTAGGCAAAGATTTTTAAAACAGTGACATTTTCTTGTTCTCTAAAATCCATAAAATCTCCAATTTATGCTGTAGTTTTTCATTTTCTAAATTCTTCTATTTTAATCATTCATCAAATCCATAACTTTTCAAACGAGTTGTATATGATATTTTTGAGAAATATGGGGCATTTATTTCAAATTCGTTCATCATGGTGTTTAAACTCACAAACCCACATTATTCTATCTGATTTTTTAATTCTACCAAGACAAACAATTCTATCCCATTTCTTTGAATTCCAAAATTTATCGACTATATTTGATGAGCGATACAAAAAGGCGGACTATTACTTCATCCAAATGAGCTGCTCGAGCAATAACAAGAAAATCTGCATTCTGCAATGGAATTCTTGCAGGGAAACTTTTCCCTTGCAAATTCTTCAGCTTGAACGGACACGGCAAGGGAATTCACATTCCGTCGCATTAATATATTAACTAAAATACTCAAATTTTAATGAGGGAAATCGCGAGTTACTTTGATTCCGTTGCAATAAAGGAAGCGGTAAACTTTGCAAAGGTACTGGATTTCAGTTGCAATATTTGTCAAGTCAATGATAAGAAATTTTTCGCAGTGACCTCTGCATGAATGAAAAGTGTGATCCAATGGTAGACTACATTGTAATGTAATATTAATTTCATCTAAAAATCAACATTCACATTCATAAATTTTTCAGAGTTTCTAACACTCTTAGTGGTAGAGTAAGATCTCAAATCTTTTCCCTTCAGTTCCTGTGTACAATTAATTATTTACTTACTATTTTTCATGTTAAAGAGACACCAGAATTTATTTATTGCTGTTTAATTAGGTAAAGCCTAAATAGGATAAATTAATATTGAAAACAACAGTTCAGCATCAAATGAATCAACCCTAAAACAGCATGAATAGGTTGAAAACAACACTTTCACCGTATACAAAATAATTACTTATCGGTAGACCTTTCGTCAGGCGGGCACGAAGGATTTTGGGCTGGGCTTGGCAGACCTTTTACTAAAAACATTAATTCGAACCCGATCCAAGTTCATACTTTAAAACTTCAGGCTCAGGTAAGAATTTCAAAGTCATTCCCAAGCTCCCCAAACCCATTCATATTTTTTTTGTTATGAATTTTCCTATTAAATTTAATAGAAAAAACAAAATTAGTAAAAAATATATTTAAATTTTAAATATAATGCACTATTTACTTAAAGTCTTTAATATTTAACAAGTATACAAACTTAATAGAACAAATAAAATTTAAATTAATTATAAATTTAGTATATAAATATATAATAGATAAATACAATTATCCGTCATGCTGAGATAGAGTGTTTATATAAAAACCAAGCTCATCTCATAAAATTCTGGGCTTTGATATACTTGGACCCGGACTGGATTTTTAAAAAAATGAGTGTCCAAAGCCGGTCTTACAAAATTTGAGATCCTAGGTGAAAAATATGTGCGCTATGATTAGATTATATTAATATTTCTTGTTTTTTAAAATGCAAATTAGTTTATCAAATTCTAATATACTAGTTGTCACCTAAATTTTTTTCAATGTAATAGTTAATTCATTTATTTTGTTTCAAATAACAAATTAATTAGTAAAAAGCAAAAGCAATTAGTGATACATTAATTCCATTATTTTGTCATTTATGCTTTTAATTACTCTCATTATTATTTTAAGAACAAAGGAAAGTAACTAGACATATGGATAAGTTGAAATTGGATTATGATTTGAAAAAATAATTAGAAAAAAAATAAAGATTAAATTTTTGGAACCCTAAGCCAATGCTTAGTTTGGCTTCTAAGCCAAGGCCGGGTCTGTGACTGTTCAAACCTAACTCATTGAAGTAGGCTCGGGCAGAGCAGGCTGGCGAAAAAATCTACTTATTAGTTAACTCATATGGTGACATTGGAGATATTATATTGGAAATAAATACTGCAAAAGACTAGACTACTAGTATACAAGTGATATAGTACTTTAACACATGATCATTGATCAGCTCAACCATAAATATAAATATGTAACTTATGCATTCACATATATCTCTCCAGTAATCTGTATGGTTTATTCATAATATCGGTGTAGAAGAAAATCATAAAATTATTTTGAGAGTAGAATGGTGGAATTTGACCAATTTAAAAAGATTTAACAACTGAGTAAATCTAAAGTAGTAAATTGGTCCTCAACGGAACACAAAGCAATTACTTAACCATTACATTGCCTTTTTATTGGTGGAATATTGATACGAAACGATTGAATAGTGATGAAGGATAAACTATAGTTAAAAGTATTTTTTGTTCAATATTAATTAGAGTGAAATATCTAGTTTATAATTATATGTTAATTAAGTATCAAACTTTTATTTGTTCTTACGCATATCATATACCAATGGAGTGTTGCTCAATTAGTTTACCTTTTAAAGTAGATGTAAGAGAACTCTAGTTTGAAACTTAATCTCTTCAAAAATTCATATTTTTAAAAATATACATGCAAGTCATATATGGCTCATGTGTAATTTCATTTTTTTTTCTTCAAATGTATATAAAAATATCATCAAGGAATTCATACATACCAAAATTAAAAGAGCAAATATACGGGGTATTTATAATTAAAAAAGGAAAATTTATAAATCATAAGTACAATTTATTATGTGCACATGCCTTTAAATGCTGGTCTTTTTCAAATAACCAGTTGTAAAACCAACCTAGTCCACTTTATCATCAAAAATATCTTCTACAATTTTTAGGTTGAATGCTCTTATGTTCTTACACAAATATATCTAAGACTTGGCATACTACCAACCCATTATTTATATTAATAGCCAGTAGGTTCAGATTTGAGCAGCTAGCTTAATAAATAATGATATCATAACTAAAACCATAGTAACATAAAAATAGAACTAATCAGGTCGAAAACATTTATTTCCAAATCAGTAGAGCAGTAAAAAAAGTTTGGTTAGAGTAGGTAAATGGAAATAAATACATAAGGGGCAAACCCTGCATGCATGAGAAGTTCTCATTTATAGCTTCACTTCATTATTTTCAAATTCTCCATTACTTCTCTAAAAACTTCTATTCCCTCCACCTACGTACATCACCGCCGCCATGATCTACATAACCATTAGGCATCTTGTCCTAAACTATATTCTCAAACTACCCGGTTTCAACCTTCTCCCGTGGCTAGTTAATCACCCGAAAATCCACAACTATGAATGGAAACAAGGCCAAACTCCAGCTTCTTCTCCTCTTTTCCTAACCCTAGTAGTTGTTTCCTATCTCTCATTCACTCTCCTCCTCCCCCGCACCGCTGCCTATCCCTCCTTCTCGATTTCCCCTCGCGCCCTAAAAAACATCTCTGTGGTTCATAACTTGGTCATCCTTTCGGTTTCCTTGATCATGGCACTCGGCGGGGCTCTCTCTATAGTCATGACCTCACCTGATTGGGACTCGGTTGTTTGCTTCCCGATAAATACTCAACCGAAAGGACCACTCTTTTTTTGGGCTTATGTGTTTTACTTGTCAAAAATATTCGAATTTATGGATACCCTTTTGATCGTTGTAGGTAATTCCAAACGAAGGTTGACTTTCCTCCATGTTTATCACCATTCGACGGTTGTTGTGATGTGTTACATTTCATTGAACACATCGCAGTCTATGTTCCCTGGAGTACTTATGACAAATGCTATTGTTCATGTCATTATGTATTTCTACTACTTTCTTTGTACTGTTGGAATACGCCCTACTTGGAAAAAATTCGTCACGGATTGTCAAATATATCAATTCTTCTCAAGCTTTGCAATTATGGCTTGCATATTCTACTACCATTTTACCGGTCCGGGTTGCTCAGGGATTGCTGGTTGGTGCTTCGATGCTTTCTATATTGCTTCTCTTTTGGTTTTGTTCCTCGACTTTCACACCAAGAACTACTCCAAGGAGGATCTCAAAATTAAACTGAAGTAAACGAAACTGCATGTTTTTATCAAATATCGTTTTTTTTTTCTACTTTCGGTGAATCCTCATTGTATGTGCCATATAAGTTAAACAATTGGTCAAAGAAGAAAAACGCGAAATTATGAGACATGTAACTAAACATGTTTATGTCTAGTTAATGACATGTCTGAAACTCGTACTTATCTTCTCTTATATTAAACACAACATAGACATTATGTGTGTGATGATTTTTCGATGCAAGGTGAACACACTATATATTGGTGTTTTACAATGCATGCATTTAGGTGTCAAAATTAAAAAAAAATGTTGTTGTCGTCGTTGTAACTATGTCAATGTCCGAAGAATTAGAAAGTGTTATAAATGCAAATTTGAGGGCTCTTTCACTTTACATTCCTTGTTGATATTGATATTGTACGTTTCTGAGGAATAATTATGAAGTTTTATATAATTGTTTTGATACAATAAGTTCATTCTTGACTGCAACGTTTATTTTTGGCAACCTTTTGTTTTTATCCGATGCTGAAATTAATGTAAAATTTGATTTCATAGATACTTCCTAACAAACTAAATTTTTTGTTGCTAAATAATTCATTCAGCAGAAAAGAAGTTTATGATATAAACTCTGTATACAATGGTAAGAAATTTTTATTCATTGAATATAAATAATAAATTATATTACACAATAACATGTTCTAGGGATAAAGAAGATATGCATTAATTTTCGAATAATTAAACTTATTTTGATTATATAAAATATGTGTATTGTGATTTATAGTTGATGGGGCTCAATACATTAATTGTTTAAGAAAATTTAAAGGATACAAATTGAAGATATTTTTGACATGGACAATGGTTGATTTGTAATAAAAAAAATAACACTTTAATTTGAATGAAAGTATGCTTGATATTTCCATATTCAAACATAATAAAATCGAATATCAACTTCGTACAAAACATACGAAAGTAGTTGTAAAACTAAATACAGACAATGAATTTAAAACAGCTTTAATTATTACTATTATTGTTGTTATTATTATTATATGCGGCATTACTTGAACTGGTTCAATATACGAGGTCCACATTGATATGTTCTTTGCCACGCTTTCCAGAGCCAGTTCCCATTCATTAGATCACTTCATTACACTTTTAAAAATAGAGTTGTGTTATGGTAGCGTAAATGTTGCTAGCCATTGTTCACGGCTACTTTGTTCATGCAATTTATGAGATAGAGTGGACGGATATTGTGGGTGCATATATACTCTACCTATTTTATCTCTCATATATATGTACATATGAGAGTATGTATGTATGTATCCCTTATTGCTCGTTTAGTTGATGAAATGAAATTGAATAAAATATAAAATGAATGCAAAAACGTCAAATATGATACATGACTCCGACGTCAGAAGGAATAACTTCTCCTAGTTACCATAGAAATCACAGGATAACTATACATCCTTGAAATGAATGAATAATTATTCTGTGTTTCCTATAGAAACTAAGAAAAGTTATTCCCTCCGATATCGGAATAATGTTTTTGCATTCATTTTCAATTCATTAATTCAATGATAATAAAGAACATAGTGATAATTACTTTGCAAAAACAAAATCACCAGTGACATCTTAAGCGGTAGATCTAATGAGTATTAAGGGAAGCTAAGAAATTGCAATTTCAATAATAGTTGACATGAATTTCACCTTTTTAAACTAGGTCCAATTAATGTGTATATGGTAAATATTGACTTAATGTGAGCGATTATAATTCATGAAAAATTTTATACAACATATCATGCACCACCATGTACTATGTACTGTAATGTTATCTAAAAGAATTTTAAGAAACCTAATATTTTCTATTTGTGATGGATAAAATCAAGGAACTAAAATTTTTTTCCCCTTTCCTATTCATGAAAAATTGATGTAATTTTAACAGTGTTTACTTTCTTTCCTACACTTATAATTCTTTTTCCATTTCTAATTCCCTTTTTCATCTTCAAACTCTTTCCAAATAACTTATTTCTTTCACATCAATTTTTCTATTGCGATTTTCTTGCTTTTTCTGATAATGGAGTAAAAATAGCAATCGACTAGTTCTTTTTCATCTTCTCCCCCACAACAATTAATCCCAATATCATGAATCCATAAATTGTGTTCTTTTTTTCAAAATGAAAGAAATTTTGTTCTTGTTAAACATTCATAATCTTTAAAATTTTGCGTAATTGACACTAATGTTGACATCAAGAGCAGATAATCTTCTTTTTCATTTGTATCTCCGAAGAGGAGAACTCGTTCTGTGTTGACTAAAAGGAGGACGTAGCACCCGCTGATCGGCTCAGGTAAAATGTCGTCTTAGTATGTGGAAGAGAGGTCCTTGTGACCTTCGATTTTTTAATTTCACAATGAAATTAAAGATCATGCAATCTTGCAATTTCATAAACCATAAATATTTTAACAACACAACTGGAAAATATAAAAGGGGAAAGCATGAGAAGATATGAAAATGTACAAGGCAACTTAAAATTCATTCAAGTAGAACTTAGAAGTGGATGTTGTTTGTAATTCTGGTAGAGGAAACATTTTCTCACCGGATTTCAAAATCTGAACTGATTCGTTGAATAAATAATGGAGGATTGTAATTATGCCACATATATGAAAAAAAATCAGTTTGAGTTTTATTAAATTTGGTTAATTAGTGGCATTTAATTAAGGGGAGACTCTTCGATAATTCATGATGGTTCAAACATGAAGAAAAACTGAAAAGATCATGAAGACTCTAGTAAATTGATTTCAAATGTAAATTTGGCTTTGTTTCATTTTCTACCAATAGTATTTTCATATATCCCAAAATTTTACTATATATATTAAAGGATTTTCAAGACTAGATGGTGAATACATTATCTTTTAAATCCATATTGAAAGATGTGTCAATAGAATTGCATTCAAGCAGGACATTTTTTATTTTCTTAAAACTCTTTTACTCGAATTTTTTAAATATGCAGGGGAAAAGATATTTATTTAATTGCTATAAGAGGAAGTTGACAAATTGTTTTGGTTTCTCTTTCCAACATAATTGAGGGCTGCACAGCCAACCACCACCACCTACATCTCTTCTTTTTTTTTTTTTTCTTTTTAAAGAAAATGATTGCATTAAGATTAGAGGGGATGAGCAACATAAATAGGAGGGTTATCGTTTCAACTCCCCGTTACCTCATCCAAATAAACTGATCTCAACAAAGTATGAGCTATAATGTTCGCATCTCGCGTAATCCAACTAAAAATGCAAGAAATAAAATAACTAGATAAAGAGTTACAATCTTGAATAAAAGATGCGCAATAAGATAGCCCAACCTCTCGGGATATAAAAGTGTCAAACAAAATATTATTGTCTATTTCAATGATCACATGCGAGTAATTTTTCTTCTTTACCACGATAAAACTTCTCGAACGCTTAACGCCTCAGCTTCAAGAATGGAGCTATTTGGATCGAGAGATCCCAACTTTGCACAAAGGAAGTTACCTCCCGAGTTTCTCACAACGAGACCATAACAAACTGAGCCACCTCCCTCAAAAATGGCAGCATCACAATTGCATTTAACAAAAGGTACATGAGGAGCCTCCCATAAATCCGGAGGAACTAGATTACCCGAGATAGCAACCAAACCAGCCCCGTCAACTGGTTGGACGTGAACACCAGCCCCACCACTATAATTTGCAGTTGCAGCATGGTCATCGAGAATAGGTAGCCCATTTTGAACCGAATTATCAAGCCCCGCCATAGCAGCCGCATACCTGATAAAGGAGCAACATAACTAAATATCTTGTATGTGTTTTAAAAGTTTATATTTAAAAGTTTTGATAAATAATCAGAGTTTTAAAAGGAACTAGTCGGGCGGCTAGAATCTTCGGTGACCTAGACGCGGAGACTAGACGGATTAATATTGCAAAATATTTAATATTTTATAATGAATTAGAATAATAAATCTAAGTAACACATAAATTTTTATATAATAAAATTAAAAATTCATGTAACAACTTTTTTCTAGGTTATGGCGACACTTTTCTAGGTTTTGGTAACGTTTTTCTAGGATTTGGATTTGGATTTAGCGACACTTTTCTAGTTTTTAACGACAATTTTCTGAATTTTGTCAATACTTTTCATCTTGACTACTCGATTATATAAAATCGTGACAGTGATCCAAAAACTCATACCTAGACGACCGCCTTAACTGCCTTTTAAAACAAAATAAATAATATTTTAAACCTAGGCGTGAATCCGGCTCGGCCAAATTACGGTCAAACCGAAGTTAATTGGAGCCAGCTAAGTGAGACTTGTCCTATATTATAAAATTGTGACTTGGACCGGCCTTCTGTAAACAATCAAGCATGGCCTGTCCATCCCACCAATTACATTTTTTTGAACAAAAATCTGAAATATCCTCTTTGAGAATAAAAACATTTCATTTGTAATTTTCTTTGTAAATTGAGTTCATTGGTAGAAATTAAACCACCAAAGATTAGAGATCCAAATACTTTATTGGAATAATGTATATTATAATATGTTGAACTGGGAAAGGCTTTAGTTTATTCCTGAACTCTAGTTGGAGCACGATGGGATATGGCCATTCGGAATCTTTTATTCTAATTTTTTTGGTTTAATGCATTCACATTTCTTGAACTTGTTCAAAATAGACTTTTACCACCATGAATTTTGAAATGCGATAGATAGTATTATGTATTTGTTTAAAACGCGTCACTTTACTCCCTCATCGCCCCGTATCGGTTTATGGTTGGTTTGACTTTTCAAATATGTCACATTTCTGATTTTTTTTTTTCCAATTAGAAGTTGGCACGTGATATTTAAAGGGACAAACTGGTATATTTTAAACAAGTACAAGCGAATATCCATCACATTTCAAAATTTAGGATAATAAAAATCAATTTGAACAAGTTGATGGGATGTAAATGCATAGTGCCCCCCAAACTCATCTTGTGAACAGTGAACTTGGCAGAGGGCCCATGAGAGAACCAATGGGAAATAAATCGCGGACATGATACAACCCAAAACAACATAATACACTGTTAATCTTAGGTAGATATAGAAGATGAGTTAACTATATAGTACAGCAGATTGTTCAAATAATATGTTGAGATTGGGGACATACTATTACTATTCAAGCAAATTCGAAAATGACACTGTTCCTAGATATTTCTAGCTTTTTTTAAGTAGGTGGATATTTATATAATGTGCATTCGTCATTCTCTAAATAAACCAAACATATGTATCAATTTTTAACAGATGGTCCCTTGTTTAAATTTATGTGTCTATGTCACCATATTGTCAATGAACTTTTATTTCAAAGGTTATCCATTCACTGTCATTTCCATGTTAGCTCAAACAAAGTTTGTATTGTAAGTTCTTATAAAATTGAGTTGCCTTCATGCGATGCGGTAAGTTCTTGTTGCACCGTTAATTCAAAACTAAACTTACGAATTAGAGCTAGAGTAATTTTATTGACATCAAAAATGAAACTTAGACCTCGTTTGTTTTCAAGAAAATATTGTGCAGGAAAATATATTTCGAATTTTCCTGCGTTTGTTTGATTTAGAAAATAAGTCAAAATAAAATATTGTGCAAGTCAACATAAAAATGTAGTATAAATAATGAAAAATGTTTTCTCATAAAAATATGAGAAAACATTTTCCCTTACTTTTCTACTTAACCTCCTCCATTATTATCATCTTCACTTCTTTCACCCCACATCAACATATCCATTACTATCTCCATCCCGCTACCGCCACCATCACCACCACCTCCTCCATCCAACACCGCAACCACCTCCACCCGATCACCACCACTTCATTCACTACCACCACCACCATTTCTTCCACCCACACCAAAACATCCATCACTTCCTCCACCATATTATCATTATCACGACCACCACCAACACCACCTCCTTCATTCACCGTTGTCACCACCACCACCACTCCCTCCAACACTATCCACACTAACACATCCACTTCTTCCTCAACATCGCAACCGTCACCACCACCACCTCATCCACTTTATCACCACCACTTCCTCTACCTATATTACCACCACTTCCTCCACCCCTCCATCACCACTATCTCCATCGTCACCACCAAATTCATCTCCTCCATCTACATTTATTTTTATATAAAAGTGTATTTCATACTTAATATAATTTAATTTTTATATAATAATTATTATACTTTATTTCACATATTTTACAATATATATATATATACACACACACATACATATATATACATATAAAAGTTAAACTACGATTTTGTATAATTAAATTTGTCGTTGGAATATATTTTTCAGAATTGTAAACAAACATCTGAAAATATTTTACAGTGATATAGTCAAAAATAGAAAAATATTTTCCCTTGCACAACATTTTCCCTTGCACAATACATTCCTATAAACAAACGGGGTCTTAATTAGTGTTCTTACTGAATTTAGAATACGGGCCCAAGCCTAGTCATGTGGGTCGGTTTTAGAAACACTTTTTCTAACAAAGTGTTTGGGAAAATAAACGGATAAATCTGAAATCGTAAAACACGTTCTGATCGAAACTTATTTGACAGATTTATCAAATATTTCAATTGGATAAAATCAGAATTTTAACAAAAACTTGAGATGAGAATTTGTTCTAAAAAGAAACAAATAAACCATATCTTTTATTGCCCAATGTCAAGTTTTTATAGCAAAATAAACCATCAAAAAATAAATAACTATTCAGGAAAATGACAAGTTCCGAAAATACATGACTTTTCGAAAATGGCAGGTTTTTTGACAAAAAATATGACTTTTAGGGATAAAAACAAAAATTTTTTATGTTCGAGCTAACCCCAGCCAAGGACGCTACCCCCCCCTGCACTCTGCTACAAGGGGCGTTGCCCCCGGAACCCTAGTTTCATAATAAATTCCGAACAAACATGTACTACACACTCTCCCAACTTATTCGATGAAATATTATGATTGCATTGATCAAATGTGTTGGATTCTGAAGATAATTTTAGTTTTGTAAGTTCAGACTTCAGAAGCAAATCGCCTCAGAAGCTACAGAACTCGTCAGCAGAGATGTGACACTTCAGAAGCAGTTAGGAATTCAGAAGAATACTCAAAACTCAGAACCTTAAGAAGTTCCTCTGAAATTCTGCAAAAGTCAACTTAGTTTTTCAGCGCCAAAAGTCAAGAAAAGTTGTTTTTGCATTTAATGCCACCGTTCGCTTTGTCCCCAAGTCCACTATAAGACAAAAGTGGTTGCAAAATCAGGAACAAGAATTTCTCTACAAATCTCACCTGCAACTATCATACAAAGTGATCCTCCAAAATCAACCTAACACAGCATGGCATGGATTAGAGTTGGACGAGCTACTCTAACGGATTGTTAACGAAAATAAAACTGGGAGACAACGGCAGAATTCCTAGCAACGGTCCAAAAATCAACGGAAACATTCTCTCCATATATAAAAGGATGATTTCCGCCATTGGAGAAAGTTGCCGAATCTTAGCAAAAATATCCAAGAGTGAACTGATTCTTGATCTGCTTTTAACCTTCTCATAGCAAACATTCAAATCTCATCTGTTTGTATTTGAACTAACTGAAACAAAGTTCAGAAGTTCATAAAAATCATTTACTTATAAACTATTATAAATCACACTAAGCTAAGGTTAAGTTAGTGTGAGGGAGCTTAGCAATCTCATAAGGAAGGAACTTAAGAGAGACGAAGCTCAAAGCCTCAGATACAGAAGGACGATACTCCTGTATTGGTATAGCTCATCATAGGCAAGATTGTTGGAAGGAACTTCAATCTCAAGCTGTAAAGGGTTTGCTTTTCACCAGAAGAAAAGATACTAGTGAATCAAATCTTGGACAAGAGATTCCAAAGACTGGATTAGGCAGAGGTTGAAGTAGGATAAAATAGCTGTTTGCATATTTCCTTACTCTGCTTTATTTTTGTGTTTATTCAATTCCGCTATTAAAACACTTAAACATAAAAAGGGGATTCTAAGTAAAGGATATTTACTCAGAAGCATTCTTAGAAGCATACTTCTGAAGAATATAGTGAAATCGAAAAAGAGTCATTCACCCCCCTATGACCTATTTTATCATCCTACTAGATCTTACAATTGGTATTAGAGCCAAAACTCGAAAACAGATTTAACTCTAGAGTAAAAGACTAGAATGAGTGAAAATAGCATGAAGCACTTGCCTGGAAATATGATTACACAGATACTCCCAGAAGGGTTGTCTGTGTCCAGACCCCACTATTCTTTGGAAAGAATTATACATTCTGGAAAAACAAAATGAAAAATTTCATACAGTCGTAGGATATGTATGCATGGCTTGCTATAGCCAATGGCCCACTCATTCCTACATCCACTGTAGATGGGGTAGTCTCTCCTAAACCTGAGACTGAATACAATGACTCTGACATAAAGAAATTACAGAGTAATGCAGCTGCAATTAACTTTCTACATTATGCCTTAGATGCTGCAGAATATAATAAAATCTCAGGATGTGAAAGTGCTAGGTAGATACGAAAAAAGTTTGAAGTAACCTATGAAGGTACAGACAAAGTGAAAGAATCAAAGATCAATCAGAATCTGCGACTCTATGAACTATTTGAGTTGGAAGAGGGAGAATCAATCTTAAACATGAATGCCAGATTCACAAACATCATCACCGAACTCAAAAGATTGGGAAAGAACTTCTTAGAAGAGGAGCAAGTGAAGAAGATTCTCAAAAGTCTAACTAAGAAATTGCAGGCTAAGAAGACAGCTATAGAAAAAGCTCAAGATCTCACCACTTACAGGTATGATGAACTCATTGGTTTTTTAATCACTCATGAGATCTCTATGCAGAATTTTCAAAAGAAAGAAAAAGCCAAATCTGAAGGAAAGAAGGTAATAATCCTAAGAGCAGAAGAAGTCTGTGAAAGCTCATCAAAGGATGATGAGGACATGGCCATGCTGGCTAGAATATTCAAGAAATTCATGAAGAAGAGACAAATGACTCCTCAAAAGTTCTAGAAGAAGGGAAGCTTTCCTCAGAAGTCAGACTTCTAAAAGAAAAACAAGTTCAGAAGATCTGAGGAGAAAACCAAAGATGAAAATCAAAAACCTATAACCTATTTTGAATGTCACCGGGAAGGACATATTAAATCAAGCTGCCCAAAGCTAAGAAATGATAAAGGAAAGAAAGCTATGGTGGCAACATGGAGCAACAGTGAAGAAGAGAGCTCTGCAGATTCTTCAGAAAATGAAGAAATTGCTCAGATAAGCTTCATAGCTGAAGATGATATGTACCCAACAATTGAGTCCTAGCATAGCAGCACAGAGAAAGTCTCATCTTCAGAAGGAAAATCTCAGGAAAATGATGAGGCAAATTCCAAACTCAATATTGCTGATAAAATCATGCAACTTTTTGCACAAATCTATAAGCAGGTTAAGAAGAACAAGAAACATATGAAGCTTTTGGAAGAAGATTTTGAAGACTTCTATATCCGAGATATAGCTAGAGATAACTCTACCATAGCTATTCACAAGAGATAAGGAGAGCTTGAAACTGAGGTTGAGAAGCTCAAGAAAGAATTGGTTCTGGTAGGAGTCAATGCTACAAACCTCAGCAGAAGAGTAATGTTGGTAGAAGGACACATATCAGGCAAAATAACTCTGCCTATAAAACCAGTACCTCAGAAGAATGAGCATCCTCAACAGAAAGCACATCATCAGAAGAAGGAACACTCACAAGAGAAGAAGTATCCTCAGAAGATAAACACTCTCAGAAGCAAAATATTCAAAGGATGTATCAAGGTGAATCCTCGGCTCCAAGACATAGGAGCTACAAGGAGTATGGATATAGGTATGATGTAAATAGTCATCAGAAAGGAGGTTATCAGAAAATGACTTTGAAAAATCCACAAGCCATAAGAAGAGTCATACCTCAGAGGCAACCACTTCAGGAACCCTTTGATCTTTGTCCATCTCCTATAACTTTACAGAAAGAAAAGGCCAGAGAATCTGTAAAAGTCTTCTGCAACTTTTGTGGAAAGAAAAATCACACAACTTCCATATGTAAATTTAAAAACGATTTTTATGATTCTTATGATTGGCCAGATCTAACTTATAATGCACCCAAACCCAAGGGAAACTGGGTTTGAAGATTCTAACCATCTACTTTTGCAGGTAAGTCTTAGATCCATAAAAGGTCAACAGATCTGGTATATAGACAGTGGATGCTCAAGACACATGACAGGAGATGAGATATCATTCATCTCATTAGAATACAAAAGATATGGAAGTGTAAGCTTTGGGGATAATAAAAAGGGAAAAGTCATTGGCAAAGGAACCATTGGAGCAGCAATCAAAATTGAGGAAGTCTTCCTTGTGGATGGACTAAAGTTTAATCTTTTGAGTGTCGCTCAGTTGTGTGACCAAGGAAGAAAAGTCATCTTTGACTCAGAAAGATGTTCCATCATTGATTGTAAGTCAAATAAAACTTTGGTATATGATCCTAGAGTCAATAATGTGTTCATAATTAATTTAAATGATAAATCAAAGAAAGATATATGTTTAATGAGTAAAGAAGAAGAGTCATGGCTATGGCACAAAAGGTTAGGACATGCTAACATGAATCTTCTGACCAAATTAGTCAAACAGAAACTTGTTGAGGGCTTGCCAAGCTTAAACTTCGAAAAAGATCACTTGTGTAGTGCATGTCAGTATAATTTAAGAAGAGCTTTAAATCTAAATCTGATTTTTCAACTAAAAGAGTCTTAGAATTACTCCATCTAGACTTGTTTAGCCCTGTTCTTCCCATGAGCATGGGTGGACATAGGTATACCATGGTTATAGTGGATGATTATTCCAGATATACATGGGTTATCATGCTAAGTAGTAAGGATGAAGCCTATGAAGGGTTCTCCAGATTATGTAATAGAATTGAAGTTGAACAAGGAGTCCTTCTGTCTAAAATAAGAAGCGATCATGGTAGAGAATTTGAGAACAAATTATTTGCTGGTTTCTGTGACACCGGAGGAATTGAACACAATTTCTCTGCTCCTCACACCCCTCAACAAAATGGTGTTGTTAAGAGGAAAAACAGAACCTTAGTTGAAATGGCAAGGTTAATGTTGAGTGACAATAACCTTCCCAAATACTTTTGGGCTGAAGCAGTCAATACTGCATGTTACATACTGAATAGGGAAAACATTAGATCAGAAATTGATAAAACCCCCTTTGAAATTTGGAAAGGAAGAAAACCTAAAATTGGGTATTTCAAAGCATTTGGGTGTAAATGCTTTGTACTAAAAAATAAAGAACAACTAGGAAAGTTTGATCCTAAAGCCGATGAAGCAATTTTTCTTGGCTACTCAACACATAGCAAAGCCTATAGAGTCTTTGTCAAAAGAACAGCAACATTAGAAGAGTCAGTACACGTAGATTTCGATGAAACTAACCATGTAGGAAAAAGAAGAAGCTCGGAGGAAGATGGAGATTTTATCTCACATAAATAACCCTCTGAGTCAACCCAAGGAGAAAAGTCAACAAAGGATGAACCATCTGAGATCAAGTTCTCAGAATATGAAGATAAAGAAAGACAACCAGAAGCAGTGGAGGCTTCTATTCATCATGATCTGCCCAAAGAAACTAGAACCAAGAAGGACCATCCTAAAGATTGATCCTTGATGTACCTCAGAATCCTGTTCTCACCAGAAGATAACTCAGCAAAATGACAAGTTATCCAGCATTTGTCTCTATTATAGAACCAAAGAAATTTGATGACGCAGAACATGATGAAAGTTGGATGCTAGCCATGCAAGAAGAGCTAGACCACTTCACCAGAAATGATATATGGGATCTTGTCTCAAGGCCAAAGAATAAATATATCATTGGCACTAAGTGGGTATTCAGAAATAAGCTTGATGAAGAGGGAAACATAGTAAGAAACAAAGCAAGACTTGTTGCTCAAGGGTACAATCAACAAGAAGGGATAGACTATGATGAAACGTTTGCTCCAGTAGCTAGACTTGAAGCAATAAGAATTCTCTGTGCCTTTGCATCTCATATGGGATTCAAATTGTATCAAATGGATGTAAAGAGCGCCTTCTTTATCATCTCAGAAGAAGTCTATGTCCAGCAACCTCCAGGTTTTGAAGATTTAAAATTTCCTAGTCATGTGTACAAGCTGAAGAAAGCCTTATATGGTCTGAAGCAAGCTCCCAAAGCATGGTATGAAAGATTGACAAGCTTTCTTACCTCAAAAGGATACCTCAGAGGAAAGATAGACACAACCTTGTTCATCAGAAGAAGAAACAAAGACATCCTTCTTGTTCAGATCAATGTTGATGACATCATCTTCAGAGCCACTGATGAAAAAATGTGCAAAGAATTCAGTTCTCAAATGCAACATGAATTTGAGATGTCAATGATGGGTGAATTAACTTTCTTTCTTGGTCTTCAAATCAAACAAAGTTCACATGGAATATTCATCAATCAATCCAAGCATACCAAGGAGATTCTGAAGAAATTTGGTATGGAAGATGGAAGGGAAATGTCAAGCCCTATGGCTTCCAACACCATACTCAGCAAAGACTCAGAAGGTAAGAAGGTTGATCAGAAGATGTTCAGAGGAATGATTGGCTCTCTACTGTATTTTACTACAAGCAGGCTTGATATTCACTATGCAGTCTGTTATTGCGCAAGATACCAAAGTGATCTTAGAGAATCACATCTAAGCATAGTAAAGAGAATCCTCAGATATTTGTTTGGAACCATTGAAGCTAGATTATGGTATCCAAATAATGAAGATTTCTCTTTAAAAGGATTCACTGATGCTAACTATTGAAGAGATCAACTGAAAAGGAAGAGCACTACTGGAGGATGTCGTTTTCTAGGGAACATAATTGACTCTTGGTATAGCAAGAAACAACCTCAGTAGCTCTATCCACTACAGAAGCTAAATACATGGTTGCGAGAAGCTGTGTAGCACAAGTGCTATGGATCAAACAGCAACTCGAAGACTATGGAGTCAAGTCAAAATGTATAGAGATCCTCTGCGATAACAAAAGTGCAATTGATCAGTAAAAGAATCCAATTCAACACAGCAGAATGAAGCATGTAAACATCAGACACCACTTCATAAGGGACCATGTTCTCAAGAAAGATGTAAAGCTGGTATATATCTCTACTGAAGAACAAAGAGCTGACATCTTCACCAAGCCTTTGAGCAAAGATCAATTCACTTTCCTCAGAAGAGAAATATGTATGAGCAATCCAGTGTGAACATGCTCAGAAGAAGGAGTAATCACTCAAAAGAATGAACAATCTCAAAAGAAATAGTCATCCTCTGAACCTAAAGCATAGTGCTATGTCTCAGAAGATTTAACCCTCGAACTGCTCCAACTTTCAAAATTCAAAAAACCCGTATCCTAAGCCGGATCTTTAGGTTAAAACTGTTCACATTCATCCATTAATCACGTCTTTGACAGTTACCTATATTTTAAACTGTAAAATGTTGAAACCGTTACTATTGGTAAATTACCTTTCCATCCCTTTGAAATTGCCTCTATAAATAGGGGAAGAAACTGTTCATTGTCTAAACACTTTACTAAAAATCGTAAAATCTCTAAACTATTCATTCTTCTTTCAAAAACCCTAATTCTCTAAACCTTACCCACAAAGATGGCACCCAAGAAAACTAGATCATCAAAAGCTGATTCTAAAGAGCAAGTCGTCATAAAAATCCCTCTAAAGACCTTTGAACCTATTTTATACAGGTCAAATCCCTCAAACATCATCCCACAAAGATATCTTGGAGATGAATCATTTATTCAATCCAGTCCCTACAAAGAAACCATAGAGTTCCATCAGTTTAGCACATGGATTAAGCTAAAGGAGCTGACCTATTCAGTAATAGTTCTTGAATTCTACAAGAATCTGAAGAAGTGCACAGTGAGCGAGGAGGAGCTCAAAACGGTAGTTAAAAGCACGGAGATCACCATTACTCCTGCATTCTTGGTAACACTTTTGAATCTGAAAAATGAAGGTGTCGCTCTCAGAAGGGGATGTGAAGATGCCCTAAGTTACAACAGAAAAGCCTTTATGCCAGAAGGTTGGTTCGGTGAGAAAATCAGGACTCACATGCCTCAATGGTAGTTTATAATGGCTCACCTTCTTCTCCATAAGATGAACTCCACCAATGCAGTCTCAAGCTATGAACACTGCATCTTGGTGCACTTTGTAGAAAAGAAGAAGGTCAACTGGCCAGTCATTATAATGCAGCACATGCTTAACCACAAATACACACTTGGTGGTCTCATCAGTAGAATTGTGGTAACCTATGGAGTGGACTGCTCAAAGGAAGATGGGTCACTAGGAAGTGAAATTGTAAAGGAGACCTTTGACAAGAAGGTAGACTATGGAATGAAATGGGAAAGGGAGGAGGCCCTAAAGAAGGATATAATGAAGAAGAGAAGGGAGAAAGAGCTGAGGGCTGCTAAGAAGGGAGAAGGAGTAAAAGGGGTTGAGGAAGTCTTCCCGAAGAGGCAAAGGGAACCTGTACTGAAACAGGAGAAGATCCATAAGGTGAAAAGAAGCAGGATCAGCAGAAGTAAAACACTTATTGCTGAGGGAGTATTAATAACTCCTGCTGAAGTGACTGAGGGAAAGGCCCAAGGAATTACATACTCTATGAATAAATTCCAATATGTGCAAAGACCCTCAAAGGAGAACAACTCAAAAGATGAAGAGGACAGCCAACCTATCAGCATCTTGACCAAGAAGAAAAGGGGAGAATTTGATCCCAACATGGCAATTCCAAGTGAGGATGAGTCTGAATTAGTAGAAGAGAAGGAAGAAGAGGCAGAGAAGGAGAAGAAGAAAGCCAAAACTTATGGCGAAACTGTCAACCCAAAGGATGATCCTGAAAAGGATAATATGATTAAAGCTTTGAACTAGAGTATAGTGGAGACCTTCACTCATGTACCTCGCAAAGGGATAGTAGGAGACATAAGGATGGCTGTAGATGAAGCAGAGAAAAGGGCTCTATCAGAAGGGAAGAAGACGCCTACTCCAGAGGAATTCACAAGCAAAATGAAGGAGAATAGCACCTTTGAGATAAAAGAGGATAACTCAGAGGAAGTGGACGGTAAGGTCCTGGAAGGAACCTTAGTTGACTTTGACCTACTTGTAGGGGCTCTTCCAGTGGGTCCAAGTCCAGTCCCTCCAAAGTTGGCGAATCCTACCAATTTCTTGCTGGAGAAAAAGACATAATATCCTCCTTTGGATCAATAAAAGTCTGTATTTGATCCATCTCATCTCTTCACTTCCAATCTTGAGACTCCACAAACATTCCTGACTACTCCAGGAGGATATCCAACAGTTGACAAAGATCCTCTTGAATTAGCAGTATCCATCGATTAAAAGATATCAAAGGAGATTGAGGCAGAGGCTAAGAAAGCTGAAGCTGGTGAGGAAGAGGATAAGACTAAAGAGAAGAAGGATGAAGTTGATGAGAAGAAGGATGAAGTTGAGGGGAAGAAGAATGAAGACAAGGAGGAAGAGACTGGTAAGCGATCTCTGCTGAAAGAGAATGTGCTAGAGGAAGACTCGTTCCTATCAGCTCTTCAAAAAGAACCAGCTCAGGGGACTGTAGTGGCTGAATGGGGTGTTTAATCATTAGCATCAGATCCTGCTGATGAATTTGTTACCATGGCCCGCTCTGTATTTGCCAAACACAATATCAGGACAGAGGATATAAGGGAGGAGGATGATAAGAATGGTGAAGATGAGAAGAGAGATGAAGTTTTGCTGGTGGATGTGAGTGAGGATGATGATGTTCAGATCATGGGGAAATCCAAGACTCAATAGCGGTAGTAGCAACAGCAGCAATAGCAGTAACTCCCCTCTAATCCAAAGATTCTGGTGGATCCCAACAGTTCTCTTCCCTTGATCCCCAGACCTACTGAATAGAAGATCTATGGGGATGAATCCCTTGGAAGTAGGGGATGGATGATGGGGGATATTGCTGAGGGAGCAACCTCCAGAGCTCCAGTACCTGTAAATTCCCTCCATCATATTGGGAAGACTCTTGATGATTTTCTCACAGTGGCTTTTCGCCTCAATGACTCCATTGTGGATATCAAGATTACCCCCTTCAACCGTCAACTTGCCTAGAGTGTGGCTCTCATCTTAGAATAGGCTTAGATAATCATGGAAAGAGCAGAAAAGATTCCTCTTCCATCTCAAATCTGCTCAGAACTTATCCAGCATCTGCAGCCTCTCATGGAGACAAAGCTCAGTAATTACATTGATATCTTAGAAGAGCTTGAAAAGTTGAAAAGGACAATGGAAGATGGTGAGAAGGGTCTAATGGCAATCCATAATGAAGTTAGTGGGGTGAAGGAGATACTCTAGAGACAGATAGTGGAAGTAATCTCTACTCTAGGGACCGCCATTGAAAGCATATCAACTGAATACTCCATGGGGCTGAAAAATGAAGCTTATGCGCTAAGGACTAGGAATGCCTTTTGCATGTGGCAGTAGGAGAAGATCCAAAATAATCTTGCTGAGATGTGAAGCACATGAATGATTTAAAAGCTGAAAATCTCAAAGCTATTGCGGATTCAAAGAGGGAGTTGTAGTCTGAGATCTTCAAGGTTGTTGAAGAAGCTCACAAGTAGATCACTGAGACTACCTTTGCTCAGAAGAATGAGGTTGTTGATGACTTAGAGGAACAACTAGAGAAGTATGCTGCTGCCCTTACCAAAACCACAAATGAAGCTAGAGACATCATGGTGGCAAGGAATGCAAGCACTTCAGAGGCCCTTCAGATGAGCATTGATGGGCTTAGTAATTAGCTTGGTGGCCTATCTCTCCATTCCTTCTGCTCACATGATAGTGAGATCGTTCCATTCCTGCAGCATTTGGCGAATGGGCTAAACACTCAGTGGATATGGAATCAGAGGGCTCTCCAAGTGATCCTTGAAAGCATCTTTCTTTCTGTCCCCAACAAGGCTGTAAAGCTGATTCAGTAAATTGCCCCTCCTCTACAAGCGAATGCAAAGGCTGTACAAGAAGTCATCCAAAGATTTGCACTTGATGAGCAGAAGATAGTTGCTCAGCTTGTTGGCACTGAGTGGAGGGAGAAGGACAAGCATAGCTTCAAGGAGACCTGGGAAAGACAGATGATTTCAAATCAACCTTCAAGCAGCGCCGCCATGGAGATCGATCAGTGAGAGGAAACTCAACGTGATGAATTCTTAGCTCTTAAAGAAAACCCTTGTAAATGAATTCATTATAAATACTTGTATTGTAAAAACTTGTACTCATCATCAATAAAAGTTTTTACTTTCATTCCATAAGTACAACTCTTCGTTGTACTGACTTCCTTATATAATTTTAAAACTTAAATTCTAAACTTAAGCATTAGACTATGAGGGAGTATGAGGGAGTAAGTGCATACTGTGCTTGACTTCACTCAGAACCAACAAAATGAGGGAGATTGCTGGATTCTGAAGATAATACAGTTTTGTATGTTCTAAGTTCAGAAGCTAAGTTCAGAAGGAAGTCACCTCAAGAGCACAAGGATTCGTCAGCAGAGCTATGGATGCCCAAAAGCTATTCAAGTCAGATGAGGTATTGAATATCTCAGAAGACCACTCAAGACTCAGAACTTTAAAAAGCCCTTCTCAAGATTGTAAAAGGTCAACTTAGACTTTCGGTGCTAAAAGTCAAGAAAGCTGACTTCGCATTTAATGCCACCGCTCGCTCTATTCTTCAGTCAACTACAAGATAAAAGTTGTTGCAAAATCAAGGACAAATCTCACTTGCAATTCTGATACAGATCTGCATTACAAAGTAAACCCCCAAATCAACCTGATACAATATGGCGCGGATCAGAGTTGGATGAGCTACTCTAACAGATTGTTTAACAGAAACAATATTGGGAGACAACGGTAGAATCTTGGTAATGGTCCAAATATCAATGGAAACATTCACTCCCTCTATAAAAGGATGATTTCCACCACTGGAGAAGGTTGATGAATCTTAACAAAGATATTCAAGAGTGAAAAAATTCTCAATCTACTTACAACCTTCTTATAGCAAACATTCAAATTTCATCTGTTTGTATTTGAACTAACTGAAACAAAGTTCAGAAGTTCATATAAATCACTTTCTTATAAACTGTTGTAAATCACACTAAACTGAGCGTAAGTTAGTGTAAGGGAGCTAGGTAATCTCATAAGGAAGGTACTTAAGAGAGATGAAGCTCAAAGCCTCAGATATAGAAGAACGGTACTTCTGTATTGGTATAGCTCAGTAAAGACTGTTGGAGGGTACTTCAGTCAAAGCATTGTAAAAGGTTTACTCTTCACCAGAAGAAGATTCAATAGTGGAGTAAATCTTGGACGGGAGTTTCCAGAGACTGGATTAGGTAGAGGCTGAACTAGGATAAAATCTTCGTTTGCACTTTCCTTACTCTGCTCTTTTAATTTTGTGTTACATAAATTCTGCATTCAATAACACTTAAGCATAAAAAGGGGATTCTGATTAAAGTACACTTACTCAGAAGATACTTCAGAAGCAACCTTCTGAAGTAAACAGTGAACTCGAAAAAGAGGCATTCACCCCCCCCTCTGACCTATTTTACACCCTACTGGGTTCTACACAATTCAAGGATGATTTCTCTCATTTAACAAGGTTGAGTTACAAAAAGCCATAAGCTTGTTAATTGGTCTAGTTTCCACCACGAATAAGTGAAAATGGCCCATGTTATCAAGAGGTCTTTAAGGGTAGGCTAGGGTTTGGGGTAGGATATGGAGGGAAATTTTTTGTTAATTTAACTTAACAAAATTTCTTAATTTTTGCAGATTTCAGGTAAATAGAAGGACTTAATGTTTGGAATTTTCAACTATTAAGGAAACCTCAACTTCTTGCTTTTGACAACTTGAAGTACACAACCTTGTATATTAATTCTTTAATAGGTTACACAAACTCAGACACAGACTTTATTACTATTAAAGTTCTTCTGCCTTTATTCATTTTCTTTTCAATTGTTACATTTTGTGAGTGGTTTTTTTGGGAATCAAAATGAATGGACAAGGTTATTGATTGTGTAAAAACAAGGAAGGATTTTAAGCTCAAAGGGGGATTTCTAAGGGTGATGAAAGGGTAGGTTATTTAAGCTAAAGGGGGAAACCTAATTGCCTCTATCATTTAGCAAGGGATTTTTGCTACGACTAGATTAATACAAATTAGCATTTTATATATTTACCGTAACAAGTTCTAGCTTAGGCAACAAGACCTTATCCTCTCATCAAAGAATTTTTCAATTAGGCTTAAATCCTCACTTTTTGGTTATGTTATTGATCTTTGTTATAAGTTTGATGAAAAAATTAAAAATTTTGACCCTTTTCATGCTAAAACAAGTTAAAAAGAATATTTAGTTTTAAAGTTCTCAAGTTCTTTTTCTAACATGTTGTTTTCCTAAAATTTACTCAAAACTTGCTAATTACAACCTACTTTCAAATTGCATTTATAACAATGCAATTAACTACATCTAATTATGAACAAAATTAATCAAAAAAGTTCAGAAATTATAGAGTTTTTAATCAGGCTGAATGATCCATAAAATAATGGATCACTTAAAAGCAATAATATCACACAGTCTGCAGAATTCCACAATCACAAATTATCAAGGTCAACAAAATCAATCAAGTTCAAGTTCTCAACCTACTATCCTCATACTTAAAATTTTCTTTGTCCCCAAAGCAATACAAACAATTGACATGCATAGAATTTAAGGGAGATCTTGTAATGAAAGAGAAAGGAGAGAAAACTCAATGATACCATTCACCGGGAGTAGGCAAGATGGCTTCCTCAACTCCTGCTACGGTTGGAATGAGGCCTCCTCATGTAGGAGAGAGAACAAAAATAAACAAAAAGGTAATTTTCTCAAAATTTCTTAAGTACAAATGCATCAATGGATACTGTTAAGTTGAAAGATAATGTCAAGCCCTTCCCCATACTTGAATATTTACAAGTTCTTCAACATAGACTAGGAAGAGCTTCTTGTTTCTTCCTCAAAATTATTTTGCTTCATTTGATGCATGAAGCAGGCACTAATAGTCAAGGTCTTATCAAGGAGGCTCGAGGTAGAAGACCTCCTCTACAACCTCCGTGGTTTCCATGGATAGATATGGCTTTATCCTTTATCCATTAACTTTGACCTCCCCTTTAGAGTTTGAGATCTCCACTTCTCCATGAGAGAATACCTTGTTCACTATGTATGGACCTGTCCACCTTGTCTTCAGCTTTCCTGGAAAAAGTCTCAAGCGAGAGTTATATAACAAGACCTTCTATCCCATAAAAAATTCCTTTGCCAAGATTCTTTTATCATGCCAAGCCTTGGTCTTTTGTTTACAATTCATTACATTTTCAAAACTAAGCAACCTAAACTCTTCAAGTTTATTAAGTTGGAGTTTTCTTGCTTCTGCCACCTTTTCCCTATCAAAGTTCCTAAAAGTCAGTGCCCACAAGGCCTTGTACTCAAGTTCTACTCGAAGGTGAAATGCTTTACCATACAACAACCTAAAGGGTGACATGCCAATAGGAGTTTTATATGTTATAGGCCCATAATGCATGATCTAGCTTATTTGCCCAGTCCTTCCTGGAACTATTCACAATCTTCTCCAAAATTCTTTTTATCTATCTATTAGAGATCTCGGCATGTCTACTAGTTTGAGGGTGGTATGGTGTTACAAATCTATGCGTGACTCCAAACATAGAAAATAACTTTTGAAATTGAGCATTAAATAATTATGTACCTTGGTCACCAATGATAAAACGAGGACAACAAAACCTAGTGAAGATTTTCTTCAGGAATTTGACCACCACCTTAACATCATTTGTGGGGCATGCAATTGCTTCAACCTACTTGCTCACATAGTCCACAGCTAAGAAGGTGTACCTATTTCCATAAGAGCTAGGAAAAGGTCCCATGAAATCTATACCCTATACATAAAATATTCCACAAACAACTACATTATTTAAAGGTATAAAGTTCTTGTCATAAATATTTCCTACTCTTTGACATTCATTACAATGAGATACAATTTGGTGAGAATCTTTAAAAATTGTAGGCTAATGGAAACCACACTCCAAGACTTTGGCTGCAGTCCTTGTGGCTCCAAAGTGACTTCTTGCCTCAGCAGAATGGCACAGTTGTAAGATTTCGTTGGTTTTCTCTTCTGCTACACATCTCCTTATAATATGATATGCACACAACTTGAACAAGAAGGGTTCCTCCTAGAAATAGTATTTGACATTAGCAAAAAATTTCTTCTTTTGAGAATATGTCAAGCACTTTGGGGTTATATTACATGCAAGATAATTAGCTATGTCAGCATACCAAGTGGGTGAATTTACTGCATAAAGTCTTTCATTAGGGAAGGTTTCTGTGATGATTTTCTAAGAGTCAAGGTCTTCTCCAGGAATTCTAAAAAGTTGGTCAGCAGTTACATTTTTACAAGTTATTTATCTTTGATCTCAAGATCAAAATCTTGTAAGAGGAGAAGCCACAAATCAGCCTACGCTTTACATCCTTCTTTACAAACAAGTACTTCAAGACCGCATGATTTGTGAAGACAGTGACCTTTGAGGAAACCAGGTAAGATCTAAACTTGTCAAAGGCATAGACTACTACCAGGAATTCCTTTTCAATGGTGGTGTAGTTTTTTTACGCCTCATTCAAGGTTTTGTTGGCATAGTAGATTGGCTAGAATTGCTTGTTCTCCCTCTGTCCCAAGATCTCTCCAATACAAGCATCACCAGCATCACACATAAGCTCAAAGGGCTTTATTTAATCAGGAGCAATAAGGATAGGAGAGTTCATTAATCATCTTTTGAGTTCTATGAAGGCCTTCATGCAATCTTCTCTAAATTTGAATTCAACAACCTTTTAAAGCAAGGATGTAAAAGGTTGAGCAATCTTTGAAAAATCCTTTATGAATCTCTTGTAAAAATTTTCATGGCTTAAGAAGCCTCTCACTTCCGTCATTGATGTTGGTGGAGTCAGTTTTTGCATAATATCTATCTTTGCCTTGTCCACTTCCAAGCCATTCTCTAAAACTTAGTATCAAAGCATAATTCCTTCACTCACCATGAAATGATACTTTTCCCAATTGAGAACCAAGTTAGTCTCAATGCATTTGATCAAGACCTCCTCTAGATTGTGAAGAGAGTTGTCGAAGGTCTTTCCATAAATTGAAAAGTCATACATAAAGATCTCCACAGTCCTCTCCACCATATCATGGAAAATAACCATCATGCACCTTTAAAATGTAGTAGGGGCATTGCATAAACCATAGGGCATTCTCTATAAGCAAAGTTTCCATATGGGCAGGTGAATGTGGTCTTCTCTTTATCATTCGGATGAATAGCTGTTTGATTGTAACCAAAACACCCATCTAGAAAATAATAGAACTTATAACCAGTAAGCCTTCCTAGCATTTGATCTATGAAGGGTAGAGGAAAGTGATCCTCTCTATTCGCATCATTTAAATTTCTGTAATCAATGTAAACCCTCCAACCTGTGACAATCCTAGTTGGTACAAGGTCTTCCTTCTCGCTTTGAACAACAGTTATCCCTCCCTTCTTAGGCACTTCTTGAATTGGACTTGTCCAAATACTATTAGATATGGGATAGATAATTCCAACATCAAACAATTTGATTACCTATTTCTTGACAACTTCCTTCATGTTGGGATTGAGCCTTCTTTGGGGTTAGATAGAGGACTTATGATCCTCTTCCATTAAAATTTTATATACACAAATGGAAGGACTAATTCCTTTAATGTCAAAAATTTTCCAAGCGAGGGCTTCTTTTTTAACTTTCAGAATATTAAGAAGGTTTTGTTTTTATTTGGGTAAGAGCTTTGAAGAACTTATAACAGTATTGTCTTATGGTGGATTTAAGAAGGCATATTCAAGATGATCAAGTAAATGCTTTAGATCCAGGGCTTGTTGAAGGTCTTCGAGATCTGAATTTTGGGATTAAAGAAGGTCTTCAAGAGGTTCAATGTTAACCCTTGCTCCAATAGTAGTCTAACAGCTTGTCTCTGCTTCCACTTGCTTCTCCAAGATTTCATCTTCATTATCAAGGTCTTGCAAATTTAGTTCTCGTAAAAGTATAGATTTAAATGGGCATCATTAGTATCACATGAAATAACATTTGTCATCAGAGGAAGGTGGTAACTTTAAAGCTTTATTCATTTTAAATACAACATCTTCATCTTGAATTTTCAAAATTAACTTGCCATTTGTTACATATATCAAATCCCTTCCAGTAGATAAAAACGGTCTTCCTAAAATGATGGGGACATGCATATCTACATCCATGTCTATAATAATGAAATCTACTGGTAGAATAACCTGCCTACCTTCAATAGGACATCTTCTATCATTCCCCTAGGGTACCTTATAGTTCTATCAATAGGTTGAATTGAAACCCTAATTTGTTGGGGTCTCATAAGCCTAACATCTTATAAAGATAATATGACATCAAATTAATACTAGCACTTAAGTCACATAAAGCATTTTCAATATCAAGGTTTCTAATAAAATAAGAGATTGAAAAACTCTCAAGGTCTTTTAGTTTGGTAGGCAAAGACCTTGTACTTTGCAAAATTGAAGAGTAATCCCTATTAAGTTGAACCATGGCCACATTCTCTAGCTTTGTTTTGCTTGATATGAGCTCCTTCAAGAATTTCACATAACATTGGCATCTGAGCGATGGCTTTTGAAACAGTACGTTGATATGTAGTTTCTTGAAGACCTCCAAAAACTTATCGAAGTGTTTGGCCATAACATGTTGCTTCGCTCTTTGTGGAAAAGGGATCTTTGGCTAATATTTGGATATATGCTTGGGTTTTGGTTTCAAGGTCTTGTTTTTGCCTTTTGTGGACTCCCTTATGTTTGCCTCAATCAAGGTCTTCTTGTGAGCGGGCGACATGGAGAGGTGGGTCGAGAGCGCGCGATTTCATAGGTGCGGTCCACCGAGGTGTTCGAAAAAAGGTGCACCGGGTCGGGGACCCGGGAAAAAGGATGAAAGAGAAGGCGAAAAATATTTTAAACCGGTTCAAACCTGAATCCGCCGTCTCTTAGTGTGGAGTCACCACCTGGATTAGCTCTTTCCAGGAATTAGAGTCCTGTGAGGCTTAAAGTCCGGGTTACGGCCAACTAAGACACAGAGATTCGGGTCCGGGATAAGTTACTTATTTCTTAAGTGATCACATTATATTACATTTACAGAAAACTGTATTCTCTAAATTATGCATATTCGCACTTAGGTCGTTTTTAGATTTTATATGCATGATTCACGTATTGCAAAATGATAAACCATCCACAAGGCGGAATAATAAATCATCCACAAAGCAATAAATAAATGCAGAAAATAAAAGCGAAAAATAAAAATTACAAGGCTTCCAAAATCGGGGGATGCAACTGCCTGCTAACCTATTAATTACATTTCCCAAAAAATTGAAATTGAGAGACCCGAAGGAAAATTAAAATCCTAAACATACATCTAATCCTAATTAACCTGCATCTACAAAGTTTAGCACACGGGATATCACGTATGTTCGATTTTGAATTTGGTGAGGCCCGTGTGGCCTAAAAAATGAAAATCAATCGCGATAATGTGTTTGTTATTTAAATAAAACAATTCATTTAATTAACACGTTGGTTGCTCATTTTAATTAATGAAATTGCTCGCATGGTAAATTGATGAGAGCTGTTATCCGAGAATATGTTTTATTCCCTTCATGGGGGTGTTCTAACATACATCTCCTTTTAATAAAAAAAAAAGTTGAAGAAGAATTACAACACTTATATAAAATAAAAATATTACAAATGATAAAAATCCTAGGTTCAAAAGTGAAATCAGAAGAAAAAGATAAACACCGAAAGCACGGGAATTGTAGTTCTAAGAACTCAGAGGCTCACCCTTAAGGAATGAATTCACTTCGAAGATATCTGATCGGCCGTTGAAAATCCTCCTCGCCCTTTAGTTTAGGTAAAAAAATTGTGTTGAAAATCCAAAAATATTCATCTTAATTCTTGGAAGCAGTTCTGAAAGTTATGATTTTATCTATAAATTTTTCTGGATCCTGATTATTGAAAAAGACCCGAATATTTATAGGAGAAATCCCGAAAATCCAAAAAAGGTAAGTTTTTCCGGCGAGGGGTCTCGCCGGAAAAGAAATGTCCGGTAAGGCCCCTCACCATGACTTTGGCGAGGCTCTTGCCTCGCCAAAGCTTGGTGAGGGAGCCTCTCCAAGCTCTTTGGCAAGGCTTACCTTGCCAAAGCCTTTTGACGAGGTTTGCCTAGCCCACCTTTCGAGATGCAGGCCCCCGAATCTGGTTTTCCGCAATGTTTTATGTATTTTTTTGTGTATTCTATATTTTTTAATTAATTAAATAATTTTATTGAAAACGTCCTTTTAAATTTAGACATGAAAAGGATTCCCATTCGGATGCATCAGGATGCTTGGAAATTGTGTGATTCAAGAATAAAATCATGAAAAAAGCCATCATCATCGAACGTGCGAGCTGGTACAAAATCAAGTACTCACAGCAGCTCCTCATGTGATAATTGCTGGTTCTATAACTAGTATTATCACACGAAATGAGCTGAGGGATGGAGAGAATACCTGACCGGTGTGGTTGGTGATTTCTTGTTCTCAATTGATGATAACATAGGCCTTCCTTTCTTGCGTTGTGTCTTCATAGGATCATCCGTTTCTTTTTTCGAAATCCTTTAGATACTTGGTGCCCCTTGTGGGTGGGTTTACTGTTTCTTTCTACGATGTCCCTGTTGTAGTCGGCAACCGTTTCATTCTTCAATTGATAAATAAGGCTGTTTATTTCTTTTACCGTCGAGATAACCGTTTCCTTCTTCGGTAACATTTTGAATTTCCTTAATAGGATGTTGACTTGTTTCCTGTAACGAATCAGAAAAAAGATATGTTAATACATTTTATGATGAATGTTTTAATTATTTGATTGAGTTTATGTGGAGCAAAAATTTTTGCCCCTTCAATAAAAAATTAAAGCATTTGAGGAATATTGGGGGTATCCCGTGCTACGTTCCGTAGTGTTAGGAGGCTCCCATTGTAAAATAATAAAATAAATATATAGGTGGGGCCTACTTATTTTCTTTATAAATATGGCTCTAACTTCTTTATTTTTTCACTTTTCATAATCTTCCTCTTTCTCTAAACAATTTTGCTGTCTCTTCTCTCTAGCAATCATATTGTGAAAGGTCGCTGGTAGGGCTCTCCGCTTCACTTGTAGCCTCACTCCTCAGCCTACTAGTGATCCTGGAGTATTTTCTGTTGACATTGATGCCGCATATGGTTTGGCAGCGACCGACACCATGCTAGGGTTTACTATTACTTCCCCAATAAATATGTTGGATCTTGATTTTCCGCTCAACCTCACCTTTCCCGGATCGACCTATTTGCTAAAAACATTTTTGTTTACCATTTTTAATGTGATTTTATCTTGTATAGGAACTAGATTGGAACTAATCTTTGAACCATGTCGCGGAATTTACAAAAGCAAATTTAGGTCCGCCGGAAAAATTTTTTTCCGACGGAGACAAGAAACCAACGAGGGCCTGACCCTCGCCAAACTCTCTGGTGACTGGTGAGGGCCCCTCAGGACCCTCGCCAGACTATCTAGCGAGGGTCCCTTGGAGGCATCGCCAGAGATGCCTGGCTCGGCCCCGAAGGCTCGTTGAATTTTTCCAATGGCGCCTCTAGGGGCCCCGGTGGCTCACCTACGTAATAATTTTTTTATTATTTTTTATGTGAAAAAAAAGATTAGAAAATCATTGAAACTTAGAGTCCAAACGTCTTTTGGATCCGAAAACTTTTAAAGGAAAAATTTATCTAAAAGATAATCAGACTTAGATTCCAAATTGTTTTAGACCCAAGAATATCTGAGAACTTTTTTGAAAAAAATTTGAAAATAAAGTTCGGGACCCAAACGTGTTTTGGATCTAAATTTTTTTTAAGAGAAATTGAAAGAAAAATTATCTTAGTGTTTTCTCACCGTTTTTGCTTTTATTACAAACTGCGTATTATTTTATTTCGTTTGCAGTCCCCCACACTTCGTCCCACGGGTGGATATTCCAATATCCAAGCATGGTATTGTCACGCCTCTTCTTACCCTGAGCTTGTTCAGGCCATCGAGGCCATCGATTTTGGTCCTTTGGTGCGATCTTTACGGCTACCTTGTTGCCATATGCGACATTGGTTACGCTTACTCAGAGGTGGTGAGACATTTCGCACACCTTCCATTTTTTGATCGGGGAGGTTACCATCACTCCTTCTGATATCGTGGCGATCACTGGTCTATCATGGGTTGGTACTGTGATCCGATTTAACGCCTTTGGCTCCCACTGTATGTAATCACGTTTGAGACCTGCTCAGTGTTGACCCTAGAGGTCGGGCGTTGAGTTATAGTGTGTTGTTTAATTACTGGACGGGTCGATAGTCTATTTTCGAGGCTGAGGTTCCTCTGTACGTCCGGTCATTTTTGCCACCCTGTTGAGTGTCACATTTTTCCCGATCTCGAACAACGAGATAACCTATGGGTTGATTGAGCCGCTGGCGGACTTGGACGGAGTTAGTGACCTTAAATGGCCACGAGCGATCCTGGCGCAGACTTATTTTACCCTTTACTTGGCTATTCGGGGTCGCTTACGAGCTCTGCGTTGCTGCCCCATGGTTATTCAGGTATTGTTTGCTTACTTTGTGAATTGCGTATGTCGATTTTTTTATTGATTAATCTTAATTAACCCCTTTGTTTTTATAGGTGTGGGCCTTCTTTTATCAGTTCCTTCCTGCCCCGCAGTTTGCCAATGCTCCGGAGGATGCCCCGCGTATGGCCTGGATCTGTTCATCTTTTGAGGGGGATGTTTTGGATTCTGCTAGGTACTATCAGCATCTTTGTGGGTTGACTCTTGAGCAGGTGATGGATCTCTTTCCTTTGGATATGATTGCCTTTTTATCTTTAAATTTATTCTAACTTTGTTATTCTTTCTTTTTAGGTGGAGCGCAAACCATGGCGGGGTCTTCTGAGATATCATATGGCAAAGGAGATTTGATGAGGGGTAGACCTCAATAGCTTCATCCTTGAGGGGCCCAGGTTCCGTGAGTGGTAATGGGTGAGCATTTTCAATTCTGGAAGACTAAGCCAGTGTTTGATAGGCGCATTCCGCCCGCGCCTCCCACCGGACTATTTTGGGCGCACTTGGTGATTATTGATCTCGAGGAGCGAGAGGTACTCTTCGAGGAGCATGGCGTGAGGCTCTCTAGACATCGTGGTGACTACGAGGCCTTTATTCAGGAGAGGCTGCTCCCGTTTTGCTCGCCAACTCAGCCTGAGGAGGCGCGATCCTCTGTTTGAGTGTGTGGTCAGGGAGTTGATGGTGGTTTTGGTGCAGGTGCTAGCGGTGCTGGTGTGGGGTGCCGGGTATGAAATGTGTTAACTGTTTTATCCATGTTGATCTGTTTCTGATTGTTTGTCTGTCTTTGTAAGAATTTACCCGGAAGAGGGTTCGAGTGCCTGATTTGAATGCTACGGCCAGGGGGGCAAGTACATCTTCCTCGGGAGTTGTTGAAGGAAGATTCGCGATTTCCCTTGACTCTACCTTCTACTTGATGGGTTCCATGGGGACTTCGCGGCAGGTGCCTCTTCCCCCAAGCTACCACACATTGGCCTATGATCCTTCCGACACTACTCACGTGAGTTTTAGATCACAAAAGATCCTTGGGGATGTCTTGACTTTCGTTTACTCACTCCTTTCCTTTTGTAGGTCGTAGTGAGGAGATGGATCGGTTAGCCAAACATTCCTTTGCATTGAGAGACTTGATGATTTCACAAGATGGGATTATACAGGAATGTTGTATTTCTAAACCTGTCATATGCGATGCATGAAATGTCATGTTTTTTATGTACATGAATGTGATATTTACGACATGTTTTATAACTATAGGATATGGCGATGAGGAGCGAGGAATTTGAGCAACGCTACCAGGAGCTCGATGGTCGCTTTCAGTCACTGGATATTATCCATCAGGGTCTATATGCTTGCTATCATGGCCTTAAGGTTAGTCACCAGGAGCTAGGAGCCCGTTATCAGGGTTTGGAGGCTCAATACCAGAGTTTGGAAGCTAGTCACCAGAGTTTGCAAGCTCGGTATCAAGAGTTGTTACAGCAGAACGCCGCAGTAGAGCAGGCTCGAGTATAAGCGCGGGCATCCACCTCGGGCCTTTAACAGCCTCTTACATTTGATCTCGATTCCCTGCTTGATGATACAGATGTTGGGCAACTCCTCTCTCCAGAATGGGATGCTAGTTTTCTTCAAGCTTCCCAGCCTCCTCCTGTGTCCGATTCAGCTGATGGTGCTCCCGGGAGACTAGGTGCCGAGGATTTTGAGATATCCACCATGGTGCCCCAAGATCCGGTGGGTGGAGATAACATGTCGGCGGTACATGCTTAGGATTTCCCATTTAGTTTTTAGTTTTCCTTTTTTCTCGAATTGGACTCTTTTTATATAGCTCTATCTTGTAGAATCTCTAAAAAACTTCAGATTTATGAAAGAAAAGAGGATTTTGGCCGTTACATGCCAATTCCTCATATGTGGTGTTTTATTTTATGAATATGTTTGCTTGTTTGTGAATGTTTTTTCATGTATGTATGAATGAATGTTAATGCTAATATATGCGGTTAATGTGTGTAGGTAACATTAGTCTTGAGGGATTTTTTTAGCTCTCTTTCTTTCTGATGTCGACCTATAACGAGTGCTATGGGGTCTTTCTCCACACCGTTCGGGGACCTGATTGGTGAAGGATTGAGCGCTTTGGTCTGCGGGGTCTTCAATACCTTGCTTGTAAGCTTGTGTATATGGCTTTCATTCGTGCTGCTTTGAAGTTCTGGGATCCTGCCACTCATGTTTTTCATTTCGTCAACTTCGAGCTTTACCCCTTGGTCGAGGAGTTTCATGCTATCCTAGGGCTCCCTTTTCCAAAGGAGTCGACGCCAATATCCCCCGTGAGACTATCCTTCACCTTTCCTTCTTTCCAATTTAGAGCTGAAGATAAGCTGAAGGGTTTATGGAACCTGGAGTCCAGTGGGAGCTTTTTATCAGCTTCCCTTGATGTTGGTGGATTTTGGGTTGAAGCTGTCCTTGGCTGGTGTGAGACTACACCTAGCACTCATCTAGCTTGACCTTCGATGGTGACTCTACTTCTTCTGGCAGAGTTTATTTGCGGGGTTGGAGCGATTGCCCCTTTCTGCTTGCTATCGGCCATTGACCCACTCTCCACAGGCCTTTCTACTGCAGCTTTAGCCTTGGTTGAGAATCTGGTTCACTTAGATGCTGCTTCGGTGAATCTGGATTTAGCAGGAGACCATTTTGCTTTGCTAGAGGTAATTCTCTTTCCTTATCTCTTTCTTTCATGATTTTCGTTGTTTGTTTAAACAAATGGATTAACGTAGGTGTGGCTGTTGGAGAAGCTTTGCTTAACTGCTGATCCACGTTTAGGGAAGGCTCAATACCTCCCTTCGCATTATGGTCCTAAAGGATTTACTAGGAAGGACCATCATTCGCTGAGTGAAAGTGCTTGGGTCGAGATTCTGGGCTCCTACCGAGCTTCTGAGATTCATTCTCTCAGCCCTTGGTTGGAGATTCCGTTCATGGTAATTGACGTCCATGATTCCGGTGTTTTGCTGATGGGGTTGTTTGGCATCGCGTCCTATTCCCCTTCTCGTCTGTGCAAGTAGTACGGGTATCAGCAACGGGTTCCTAGGTCTCTATGTTCAACCCATTTCCACGACTTCGATCCTGATACACCTGATGCTATACGGAGGCTTTGGGCATGCGCTCGAGTTGTTATATTAGAATACACTACCCCAGAGACCACAGATACTGACGAATTCTACCGCAGATGGCTTGGTGAGATCAAGGTTCTCCTGGATGTTGATCATCACTTTATGGTGTCTCGTGAGTGGGAGAGGGATGAAGATGGTTTGGACCCCCTTCCTCATACTTCGAGGAAGAGTGCACGGTGGAATGACTGGCACCCTTAGATCTTGTTTGTTTTCGCCATTTGTTTTCTGACTTGTGTTTTTGGCTTATTCTTGGATTATGAAATTTTGTCGAATTTTATTTACTTTAGATATTCTATATGCACACTATTCATATAAACATAAACATAAATCTTTGCAAACATTACATATTTCATTGAACAACTTTAAAAAGGGTACAAGTTCTCCAATGATTTGAATCTTGCCGTTAGTTAGCCTAGAGCAGGTTTTTTAACTTGTGATCCCTCTATTCCTCACCTTGTCCTAATTTTTTCCTGAGCCGCCCCTCACGGGTTTTCAACTCAGCAGACATTTCTAGCCTTTTATACAAGAATGGTCCTAATTGTTTCCCAAATAGCCAAGTGCCATCTGGTGGACTGGTTTCTCTCTCTTTTTTTAGTGTACCTCTTTTGTAAATTTATTTCTTTTATTTTTACACGTGGTAGCTCTTGAGCTTATCTTGATTGATTGGATTGACTAACTCGTTTCCATCCATGTCCATGATCTTGGCAGCTCCTTTGCTCAAGATTTTCTTAATGACATAAGGACCTTCCCAGTTTGGGCAAAATTTTTCCCGTTGGTCCACATTTGAGGGTCTCATTTGTTTCATAACCAAGTCTCCTACTTTTAACGGTTGGCTTCTGGCTCTAACTCGACTATTGTATGCCCTAACCATGCATTGTTGGTACATCTGTAAATGATCCAGTTCCTTTAGTCACTGTTCGTCAATCATGTTCAACTGATCAAACTTGGCCTTCACCCATTCTGACTCCTCTAACCTCGCCTCTAGTGCTACTCGAAGCGATTTCATTTCCATTTCCACCGGTAAAACTGCTTCCATCCCATACACTAATGAGAAAGGGGTTTGATTGGTTGGAGTTTTAATGCTTGTCTTGTATCCCCATACTGAGAATGGTAACTTATCAGCCCAGTCCCTTTAGGTAACGACCATCTTGCTCAAGATTTTCTTAATCGCTTTGTTGGCTGCCTCTACTGCCCCATTAGCTTATGGCCTGTATGGTGATGATCGATGGTGCTCGATCCCATATTTCCTCATTAGGTCTGATGTGGCTCCTTGGAATTGAAGCCCATTATCTGATATGATGTGATGTGGGATGCCATATCGGGGGCTAATATATGCTTTTCTGTGAACTTGGCCATCTTCTTAACGGTGATGTTGGTGTAAGATTCGGCTTCCACCCACTTTGAAAAGTAGTCAACTGCTACTATAATGAATCAATGTCCATTAGTCGAGTTTGGCCGAATCTCGCCAATAATGAGAATGGCCAAGGAGTAGATAAGCTATGGAGTTCGGATGGGGGTAGATGACTGATGTCACCGTATATCTGGCACTCGTGGCACTTTCGTACTTCCGATACCCAATCTGTGACCATTGTTGTCCAATAATATCTCTGGCATTGTACTTTCTTAGCCAGTGCTATCCCATTCATGTGTGGACCGTAATCTCCCGCGTGCATTTGTCTCATTACCAAAAGTGCCTCCTGTTCTGTGAGACATCTTAACAACATTCCTTCTGATGTTCGTTTGAACATGTCCCCTTCTACTAGATGGAACTGAGTCGCTAATCACCTTAATGAGGTTCTTTCAGAGTCTGTTGCGCCTTCTGGGTATTCCCCGGTTTGTAAAAATTTGACTATGTCGAAGGACCAATTCCCGATAGCTTGTTGATCATCCGTTTCCACTAGGTGATAGTAGAAGGGTTCTTTGGCCATTTACAGCACAACAGGCTTGATTGACTGAGTTCTAGGGCCTTCCCACATTGATGCTAGTGTAGCGAGTGCATCTGCTATTTGGTTTTCATCCCTGGGCAAGTGTTTAAAGATGCATTTGGAAAATTTTTGTTACATTCCCCATACTACTTCTACGTAAGGATGGAGTGTTTCTTCTCTTATTTCCCAGTCGCCAGTGACTTGTTTAATAACCAGAGCTGATTCTCCCACCACCGATACTTCTCTTGCCCATGCCTTTCGAAGTGCCTCTAACCCAAACAGGCAAGCCTCATATTCTAACCCATTGTTTATTACTGGGAATTCTAATCATCTGGAAAGGGGTATAATTTCGTTTTGTGGTTTTATCAATACAACACTTAGGCCGGCTCCATTTTGTTCATTGCACCGTCGAAGAACATTTTCCACTCTATACCGACGTCCTCTATCAATGCTAGTTGCTCATCTAGAAATTCTATATTTTCAACGTAATCAGAGTCCAAGGCTGATTTGCTAAAAATTCAACGATTGCTCATCCCTTAATGACTTTTTTGGTCACATATTCGATGTCGAATTCAGATAGTAGCAATAACCATTGGGAGAGTTTTCTAGCTAGTGTTGGCGACTGGCATAAATACTTCATCGGGTCTATCTTTACGACGGCTTTTATATGATAAGATTGGAAGTAATGTCGTAGTTTCTTTGTCAACCAAACCATTGTTGTGCAGATTTTCTCCACCAAGGTGTAGATTGACTCATACTCGAGTAATATCTTGCTCAAGTAGTACACTGCATGTTAGCTTCTATCTTCATGTTCTTGCACCAGCATGGCTCTAACCAATGATTCCTCAATTGCTAGGTATAGGATCAGGGGCTTTCCAGGTTCTGGTGGGCAGAGGACGGGTGGGCTTAACAGGGATTGTTTGATTTTGTCGAACTCTACTTGACACTAGTCGTTCCAAACTACTGGTTGGTCCTTTCGAAGTAGTTTGAAGATTGGCTCACAGATGGTAGTGAGTCTGGTGATAAATCTGCTTACATACTGTGGAGACCCCAGGAAAGACCGGATTTCTTTCTTAGTTTTCGGTGCGGGCATATCCCTAATGGCTTTGCTTTTATCAAGATCCATCTCAATTCCTTTTTAGCTGGCTATATACCCAGGAGCTTCCCTGATGTGACCCCAAATACACACTTTTTTGGGTTCATGCGTAGATTATACTTTTCGATTCTGGTGAGAAACTTGTCTAGGATAGCTGGATGCTCCTCTCTGGTGTTGGACTTCACAAACATGTCATCAACGTAAACTTCCACCTCCTTATGGATCATATCATGAAGGAGGGTTGTGACTGCCCATTGATATGTGGCACCAGCTTTTCTCAAACCAAATGGCATTACCTTGTAGCAGTATACTCCCCATTCAGTGATGAATGTTGTCTTGATCTTGTCAGTTATAGCCATTAGTATCTGGTTATAGCCTGAGAAGCCATCCATGAAGGAATACATGGCTGCCCTTGCTGCGCTGTCGACCATTACATCGATCTGGGGTAAGGGGAAATCATCCTTTGGGAAGGCCTTATTCAGATCCCTGAAGTCCACACATACTCTGACCTTGCCATCTTTCTTTGCTACTGGGACAATGTTGGCTAGCCACGTCGGGTATTCAACCACTTCTAAGAATTTAGCTTCAATATTCTTTGCCAGTTCAGCCTTGACCTTTTCTTCCCATTTAGGACTTAAGCGACGTAGTTTTTGTTTTACCGGATTGATCCGAGGGTAGGTGATGTTCCACGATCTGTCTATCCACTCTAGGCATATCCTCATATAACCAAGCAAACACTGCCACGTGACGTTTAAGTACATTTGTGATCTCTCTTTTTTCTTCAGGAGTCAAATCATTGGAAATTATCACCATTTTTGGTGACTCATTTGTACCCAAGTTAATTTCGTTTAATGATGTGTCATGAATGTTAAAGATGTTATGTGTATGATCATACCCAGGTAGATCTTGGTCTCATGCATCACCTTTCTTTATCAGCTTGTTAACAGTCTTGGTGAAACTGCCATTGCATCTTCCAGTATTCCACCTTTTTCATATTCCTCAATCGGGGCTATTACCAGGGTCAATTTCTCTGCCAGTTCAGCATCAACAGGGGACTCAATAAGCTGGCCAGTTGTGAAGTCAAACACATCATTGAATATTTCGAGTCTTTTGACTTCCTGCCCATTCAGGATGGTCAGTTCCGGCTCTCCCAGGTATGCCTTAGTGCTTTCCACCTCGCAGACGCTTACCATGTTACAGAACATGGGCCGTTTGTGCTTGTACATTTTCATGCTATGGGTGAAACCCAGACCCAATCCAAGTGTGACAAGAATAGGGTTGATAGCCCTGATAATCCCCTGATGATATTTCCCCAAACCTTTTCCAGGGATAAAACCTTGCTTCTTCATTTGAGTTCTCAAGCTCCCAAGGAAGAAGCGATATCCCTTCGGAGTTTCGCGCCCCTTCTTCTTTTCTTCAGTGGCCATTACCACCCTCAACCCTTGCATTGTTCTCTCCTCAAATGCGGTAGCCGCCATCATTGATTCCTCATCAGCCTCGATCATCACCGGCCTCCCTTTATGAATAAGCTTTATCTTTTAGTGCAGAGTAGAAGGGACTGCCCCTATTGCATGGATCCATGGCCTGCCTAGAAGCAATGAATAAGTTAGTGGAATATCCAACATAGTGAACTTCACATTGGAGGTCACTCCTCCAGCGGTGACCTCTGCTTCAAAGCTGCCTACTACACCCCTCATCGAATCATCGTAGGCTAGGATCACCGTGTCAGATTTGGCAAGCATATCTTCCCTTAGCCCTAGGTGAGGTAGGACTTTAAGAGGATAGAGATTGAGAGACGAGCCATAATCTACCATTACACATGGTATAGCGCAATCGAAAATTTGAACCCTGATAAATAAGGCTCAATTATGCAGTCCCAGTTCCTGCGGTAGTTCCGACTGATCCAAACTTATGGACGGCATCTGAGGGGGGAAAATTCCTTCCTCGATAGCAGCATACATCTCGATTACTGAGGTTGTAGGCATGGCAAGAATTTCCATCAACCTCTTGACTAAACCTATCCTATGCTTTTGTGAAGTCTCAAGCAACCTCTAGATGCTGTATTTGGCCTGAGTTCCCTTCAACTGATTTATCAAAGGGTTTATATCTAGCATGTCTTCATCCACCTTTGGGGGGAGAGGTGGCTCGGGCTATTCCCTCGCTATTTCCTTCGGCCCGGAGTCATTGAGCTGTACAGTCTCATCTCTTCTAAAAACTCTAACACTCCGAGTAACCCTTAGTACTCCATTCTCCATCACTCTTGTTTCCCTGGAATTGACCCACGGGTACTGGTCATATCCATCCTCCGCTTGGCCACGTCGCCTGTTCAACTTGTAAGAATCCAAGCTTATAGGCTTCTTCCCACCATAAATGATTTCACCCTCAGCTGAGTTTCCTTCTTCAGGTTTCCTTTTTCTTCTCGACTTAAGGACATATGCATCAAGATCAATGGGCACCCTTGTTTGTGCTTTCTCGGATTCCACCTTCATTACATCCCTCCGTGGTTCTCCTTCCTCTGCTAAGAACACTTCTACTAAAGGATCATCCTCGGTATCTTCATCAACCACTATGTTCACCACCGGGTTAGATCGAGATAGCATCGCTAGCATAGAATCAGCTGGTATTCCTGATCCTACTGCGTGAACATTACAGTGTCTGGACATTATCTCCCTGTCAAGATGATGAGTGTGAAAAGATAACTCATCAAAATCTAGGACTGCTAGCCTTGATAAATAATAGCGATACCAATCCTGGGATCCACCTATTATCAATTGTACTGCAGAAATCTTAGATGGTCTTGGCGCTAGCACTAAATAGATAAACATCCACCGCTTTACGTAACTAGTGAGGGATTCTCCTTCCCTCTGTACACAAGCTAGCAGATCTCGCATGGCTTGTTTCGAAGGTCCTAAAAATGTGAACTCTATTTGGAACTCTGCAGAGATGTAGTTCCAATTGCTCTTGGTCTCAACCGACTGCATTTTGTACCACTGACTTGCTACTCCTACTAGTGAGCACAGAAATAGTATAGCTATCATACTTTGAGAAAGGCCCTGTGCTCGACACAGGATATAAAACTTGGATAAGTGAGAAGACGGTGCATCATTCCTGTCAAAAAGTGACATTCTAGCCAAGCTAAAATTGGCCCTCGGAACTTCTTCCGGTTCTCTGATCACCCGATTGCTTGACTCAGATTCAAGCATCTCCATCACATCATCTGAGTCCATTCCCAACTCAATCGCCATCACATATTGTTCCCCGTTACCGGTCGCTGCTTCTCCTAAAAGGTCCCTCCCTACGTGAAGCGACATAGGTTTTGAGCCGGTAAATACCGACATCCCAACAAGTTTAATCTCAACAGTTTTAATCTTACCTCCGCACCCTCAGCGGTTTAATTCTTCCTCCAGCATCTTCAAAACCCGATAAGGATCGCTCCCCGACCCAACCATCATCACAAACTCTCTAATCCCCTCGGACAGGCAGCTCAAGACCTTCCGCTCTTCTAGCCCTGAGTTAATCATTCTTACCCTCGCCTCAAAATTTGGCAAAAGGTTATTCTTCGTGCTGGGTATGAGTCCAGGTTCATGGATGACCTTATCAGCCACCAGTTTCTGAATGACTTTCAGCAGCTCCTTGCAGTTATTTGTACGATGTCCCATGGCCACATAATAATGGCAGTAATTGTTCTTCTCTTCTGACCTGGGAGGGACATGCTTCTTCAAACTCTCCAACTGATTAAGTTCACACAGCTTGGTGAATAAGAATCCTAAATTAGCAGCTTATGGAGAGATGCCATGATATTCTTCCTTTGGCAACCTAACAACGGCTACCTGTTCTTCTTTCACCAATTGTATTGTTAGTTGCTTCGCCTTCACCTGCATCGGGTTGGAATCATTCTTCCTGTAATAGGGCTTAGCAACCTGTTACCCCATTTCCGCCTCCTTGGTATCATAGCGTTCTATCTTCTCAGCCCACACGAAAACTTCTTAATAACTATGGAAAGTCTCAGATCCCAGCCTCTTCTGGTAAGATGGCAGTGCACCATCTAAGAGCATTACGATCATCTCCGGTAAAGATAAGTGAGACTGTAAATGCACTTGCGTAGCCATCCACCTCTCAAAATAAGGCTTGAAGTTCTCCCCTGGATTTTGCTTCACCGCCTACAGATTTTGCATAATAGTGATTATCAAAGTATTGAACCCATAGTGGTCCACCATTGCCTGGGATAGACTTCCCCAATCATAGGCTATGTCCATCGGTAAATGACTGTACTATTCATTTACGGGGCTTCCCAATGTGACTATGAATAATTTGGCCATCATACGGTCACTGATCCTTAAAGCCATCATCAAGTTCTGATAATGCACGATATGCGCTCGCCAATCCGTATTGCCCGTGTACTTTTCGAACTGGGGCATAGCAAAGGTTGGCGGTAGAGTATCCTCATCCCTAACTATGGGCTGCACTGGGATCGCACCCCTCTGCCCCTGCACATGAGTGGCTAGGAACTGTCTTCAGAGTTTAGCCATTCCAGGCTGTTGAAGGATACTGAATGGGGTCTCCGAGAAGCCCCCATACTGCGAACTTGAGTAGTACTGCCCCTAACCCTGAAATGTATGAAAAGGTCCACCCCAGCTGGGTATTGTAAATTGAGCCACCCCTTGAATAAAGGGAATGTAATTAGAAGAGGGCCTGATTTCTGAAGGCCTTGTCACCCTTGGTGCAAATGAAGCATGCCCTGGCTGCCCCAGGAAGAACTGGCCTCCCACCTATGGCTCATACACTGTCTGCGGCTGACCTTGCCTAGAATCGAACTGATGGAAGTTAGGGGTGACTACTGCAGAGCTTGGAAATACTACAGTGGAAGATGACGGTCCCCTTGGTAGGATTGTGCCAGAGACATTTGGCACTACATCATTTGCCCTCTGCTCGGGCTGTCCAGTTCTAGTGTGACGATTGAGGATTGACAGAAATTGGTCACTATTGGTGAAAGCATTCATTACAGTAGCAATCTCGGTGCTCACCGATAATTGGTTGGCTTGTGGGTTATATCCTGCTTTGATAGCCTGATCACTAGTCACATTCTCTTCTTGTTTATGAGCCATGTTACGGAAGCTACATGGAGTGTTTTATTCTTAATCCGAGCTAGAGTCGGTGTATGAAAATCATTCTAGGTGAGCCATGGTTAGGGAGATGCGGATCAACCGACGAGAAGCCCTTTTCCAAGCCTTCTGGTAAACAGACTTTTTCCTGGCTGAAATACACACAGAGATTGTTAGGGAATGCATGTAAGTTCATGGTGCGTGATTGATGCGTGAAATGTTTAATGTTATGGCTGCGGAAAAAGGTTAACGTGCCATGATGCGAGATAGAAATCACACAAAAAGAGTAGAATAGTTAGTCCATGCGTTAAATGAAGGCCCATTGGTTTTGAGATCCACACTTTATCCTAGGGACAATGTGAAATAAAGTGACCTAACTATCTGTGTGTTGATAAGTCAATGGTTTGAGAACTAAAGTTAGTTCTCTTGGTGTTCAAGTGACCAGTGTGACATACCCTAACGAAAAGGGATCAAAAAATGTATGAAAATAACTACCATATGCAGCATATAGATGAATGTTTTGGTTCTTTTACCCCCTTCGGGTAGGGTCTTGGATGTCAGTGGACATTATCACAAAAGGTATGTAGTGATGCATGAATATTTTGGGTGAAAAGTAGGGTTAAGATATCAATTGGGATATCTTTTGTATTCATGTTTGCCTCGTGTAGGCTTTTAGTGTGTATAGTCACCCCGGAAGGGCTATAAGTCAGATGCCAAGTGGACATCGTATAAGGATTTGGGTAGGTTCATCTTAAGAGTCGGACATCATGTGGACATCAAGCTAAAACTTGGGTTGAATGATGCTACATGATTCTAGTTGGTTTCATGTTATCCTAAGGTGACATGATCTCAAGTGTCAACTAAGTCTTAAGCATGAATAACATCAGATCATGTTTAATATGAGTGTGTGTGTTCAAGTGTTTGCACTAAGATTCGTGGTTAGCATGGCACATTTGTACAATGCATGATGAATCGGAAAGCTGTAAACACTTATCACATAGCACACAATATCTTTCTTCCAACCATACAACTCTCACGCATAGGGTTTTTGGCTAGTCTCTATCCTAAGTTTGGTTCATCTTAGTACCACGAGGATATTAAGGAGCGCACCTGTAGGAAAATATAATGCATGATCATGTGTTTGGGTAACACCTTAGGGAAAATGCCTACGGCTTATTTACATGAGGGTTTATAAATGGTTTGCTGATGTAGAAGGTTCTTGTTGCACTGAAATACACTCCAAGCCTCTCCCCAAATAGGTTCTAACGAGGGAGGTACATGCGATATGGTAACAAGTGCTCCACTCGCTCA
>CATIWQ010015958.1:0-66867 GCA_949673415.1 Euphorbia schlechtendalii
GAAGTTTTATCCAGGAGCTTGATAAGTGACATCCTACGTATCTGTTTATACCTTATGTATTTATTCAATGATTGCATTTTGTAAAATTTCAGGGCAATGAAAATATAGCGTCATATAAAGCTCTTCCATTCGAGTGAGCAGAATGCCAAGTAAAATAGCCCATAGGGTCAGATCAGCGAGATCCCCTCGGCCCTATCACGCTTTGAAATTAAAGCAAGTAAAACAGCCCGCAAGGTCAGATCAGCGAGATCCCCTCGGCGCTATCACGCAATGAAATTAAAACAAGTAAAATAGCCAGCAGGGTCAGATCAGCGAGATCCCCTCGGCGCTATCACGCTTTGAAATTAAAGCAAGTAAAATAGCCCGCAAGGTCAGATCAGCGAGATCCCCTCGGCGCTATCACGCTTTGAAATTAAAGCAAGTAAAACAGCCTGCAGGGTTAGATCAGCGAGATCCCCTCGGCACTATCACATTGAAATTAAAGTAAGTAAAACAGCCCGCAGGGTCAGATTAGCGAGATCTCCTCGGCGCTATCACACTGATTTAAGCAAGTAAAACGGCCCACAGGGTCAGATCAGCGAAATTCCCTCGGTACCCTCATCCTTTAAAAAGCAAATCAAGTCAAAACCTAGAGGGACAAGTCAGCGAGACCCCCTCGACGTTATCACGTCTCAATTAATGTAAAACAAAATGCAGGGTCAGATCAGTGAGATACCCTCGGTGTTAACTCACGGACATTAAAAACGAGTCCAAAAGCCCACAAGGTTACATCAGCAAGATCTCCTTGGCACTATCACGCTCCCAACGGTAGTATTCTAAGCCAAACTGGCAAATAGGGTCAAATCCCCCTCGATTTCACTGAACAACGTACATGCCAACTTAAGATACGACTCAACTACCAACCACATACCTCAATTGCCAAAAGCGATAAACATAAAAATTCAACAAAAATAACTTAATGGTAGACTCAGTGACAAACAGAACACATCGACGTAAAAAGATTCTATTGATAAAGTGGATTGAGTTCACAAAGCCGAACTCAATGGCTACAAAAGTTTAAAATTGTGAAAGGAAAATACAAAGCTAATAGGGAAAGACAAGTTGGAGGCCGTCAAGATTGAACTTCCTCTTCATCCATCACCACAGAAGAAATGTTGGAATAAGAAGGCTCCGGCGCGAGAGGCCCAAATATGCGCTCATCGTCCTCCCGGCAGCCGAGGGGTTCATCAAGTGGGGTTATTTGGGCAAGATCGTCGATATTAGCCCTAGAGAACTTAGCATGCACAGCGCGAAGAAAGGCGGTCCGATAACTAAGGTGGTCCTCCCGCGAATCTTTGCGAGTCTGCTTCACCTTAAGCTTGTACTTCGCCCTATGACGATCCTGCTTATAACACAGATCCCCCAGCGCTGTGGTATACGTCCTCCAAATTTTTAGTCACTTTGGCTCCTTGTTCCTTCTCCCCCGCCAGCTCACCCTTAAGACCCTCTATCAGCGCTTTAAGCCTACTCTCCTCAGCTTCAGCGGCAGACTTAACTTTGGCTAGCGCCATGTCATGTTTCTCCTCCAATGCTCGCATTTTGCTCATGAACTCCTTCCTCTTCCCCTCAAAATACTCCAAATCCTTAAGAGCTTGGGTCAGCTCTGCAGCTTGTTTCTTGCCAACCTCCCCCACCTTCCTAGCGGCCTCCTCCATCTCAGCAAGAGTATCACGCTCCTGCTGAACCTCCTTCAATCGCTTTGCACTATTTTGGGAAGTCGCATAAGCAACCTCCACTTGGCGCTGTGCCTTCATCAGCGCCTTAGCTACTCGGTGTGCAGCAGAAAATGCCTTCACAAAAATGACAGTTAGCCGCATATAACAGCATAACGTATACATTGTCAAATAAACACTTACCAACAAAGCTTGCTGTTCAGCATAGGCCCCCAACTCAGCTGGACCCATGGTGCTAAAGCGCACCTCCTCACTAGGGAGCTCAGTGTAACGCCTTAATTCACTCAAAACCTCGGGTTTCACTAGAGAAACCCTCTCCCCATGCACCTTCTGCCATAGCTGCACAAGGGTACGAAATTAAAGAATGAAGACATCAAAGCAAAAACAGACAGACCCTACAACTTTTAAGTACCAATGGTGGGTCATACTTAGCCCATTGAACCTGTTCATCCTCGGAAAAAACCTCCTTCCCTTTTGAGGCCTTCCCTATATCCTCCACAGCAGAACGAGGGTGCTTTTATCCACTTTCCCTTATCTCAATGCCCTTTGTGGGCGCGGTAGGAGTCCTTGCCCGGGGCGCAGGGCCTTGAGGACTGCTCATAGGTAAAGTAACCCTTAGAGGAGTAGCTTCCACTATCACCACGCCTCCTGCGATGCTCGACACTCCCCCACTTACGGCAAGAGGATCCATAATGCCCTCATCAAAGAGCTGTTAAGCCCAACCCCCAGCAGCAAGTGCCTCTTGCTTCAGCGCCACCTCGGTCGCATCTACCGCCGCCATCTCAGCAAGATCACCTCCCGCTCCATCTATCACGTTAACCAAGGCCACTTCCGGTGCTTGGATCCTTGCCGCTGTCACTACAGGAATAATGTTGGGTTTCCACTTAATACAAACCATTCCTACAAATAAAAAGGAAAGCAAAGATCAGTTTTGCGGAGTCTCACCATCCTCAGCAGTTAAATCAGTATAAACAATGGCCCTCTGATCCATCCAGCAAAAGAGGCCATTCGGTTGACTTAGTAAAAATTCTGCCACACGATAGTGAATGCCTAGCCATATCTGGCGCACGATTTCCGCCTCCCGGCGCTGTGCGGGATTCAAATCCAGGGCTCGGCGCCAGGTATGAGGATCCTCGGGAGTGCGATTCCATCTGGTATGGAAAGGGAACTCCCCATCCCATAGGGGGTTCGGCGCACCCTCCTCTACGCTATCTGGGGAAGGGAAAATCCATAACCACTTGTCCTTAAAATCCCTAACATGGGATTGCTTCCCCACTGGCTTGGGTGTGGTCTCCCTTGTATTGCCCCAAAACACAAACGCTCCCACGTGCTTGGTGCGAGGCCTAAAAAAGAGTCGGAATACACGCCCGCATAAGACAAAGCCCAATTCGCGACACATTCGCGCGAGCACCGCTAAAACAATCCTAGCGTTGGGATGCAATTGACCGGGGCACAGGCCGAACTCGTGCAGCACATCAACTATGTCGGCATCTAAGGGGAAGCGGAATCCCCAGCATACTTGCTGACACAGCACAGGCACTAAATCCTTTCTAGGGGGATTCCACATAACCTCCCCTTTCTTTGGTACTTTCCCCATAAAGCCGCGAGACTCCCCAATTAATAATTCAAAGATTTCCTTACCCTCTTTCTTCTTAAGGGTGGTGGGCGTCTGATAATCCACCCCATCGGCAGGAAAAGGCGAAGAAGACTCCCCCGCCATAATTTAGCGGCGTGGAACAGAACCCGAGCCGCCACCAACCATCCCCGCCGTAACAGCATCTTCCATAGCCCTCAAGGGCAACACCGTAATCGCAGTAGGGGGGTCACGCTCCTCCACTGGTTGCCGGTGACCAGCACGGTGGACCAAGCCACAGGAGGTGGAAGAATCAGAAGACATTTTTATGTTATAACAAGGAAGAAAGAAATGCAACTCACTTGGCGGAAGACAAGGAATGTAGTACTTAGATAGAAGAAAACGAAAAGCTGAGAGCAAATGACAGCACCAAATTTCAAAAAAGCAAAATCAAATGAAAAAATGGTAACAGCAATACGCCCTAATATATACAGTAAAGCTTGCACAGAAAACGAAGTGGTACACCTATTAAATGAAATACAATCATCACTACTGTTCAAAATGGCGGATTTGAAAGGCCACGTCAGATCAATAGTCGCAGCTCCGCGAAACGATGCCACGTGTGCCTAGGGTTTGCGGGCAGACTTTTCAAAGGCCCTAAAGAACCTTTACTTGGGCTCGTTTGGGGGGGGACTCCTGATATCAAGGCCCATCAAAGGCCCAAATAAGTAAGACTAGGCCAGTAAAGCTACGCTTCGGTGTAATCACGCGCTGGAACCACTTCAACATGATACAAGGCCGATGCCCTCTTCTGCAGGGAAATTCTTTCAGCACTACCCATCGCGCTCGAGCTGAAGCGGCATCGGCCAAACCCCTGCTGATACGACGCACTCCTTATCTCCCCTCTGTCACATCAAATGCAATCCTGACTGGTAGGGACGAGTCATTTAATGCTCCGACGGCTGAAAAGACCCTCAAGTGGCTTGCCACACGTGCACAACTTGCAGGCAGGTCCCGCAGATCATCATTACAGGTATCCCTATAAATAGCAAGACAACCTTCCACTATAGAGGTAACTGTTACTCTAAGAACACACTAAAATCACCATTCTCAGACATCTAACTTGAACGTCGGAGGGTCTTCGTCGGAAACACTTCCGACCGAAGACTTGTTTTGCAGGATCTGGGAGCATTCGAAGATTGGACGGTCACTTTCAAGGGACATCAGTCTTGTATTCTACACCTTTAATTTTGATTGAGTACAGTTTTAATCAAGTTCAAGTCTATTAAGTTCATTTTTGTTCATTTTTGTTTAGTTCAGTTCATTCAAAATATATTAATATTTTATATATGTAGTTATTAATATTACATTTTTTGAAGATTAGTATTAATAATATATTATTTTTTTATATTTATTAATTTTATTATTATTTTAATAATTAGTGTACTATTATTAAATTCAATTAAGTTTAGATTTATTAAATTCAGTTCAGTTAAACTCAATTAAATTCAGATTCATTAAGTTCGGTTCAATCCAATTCAATTCGTTTCTTTTCAGGATTCATAATTTGAAAACAACTTGTTTTGTAATTATAAATTAATAATTAGTAGAAAAATATACTTTTTTAATTGGGAGATAAACCCTACTCTATATAGTTTTTCCGCATATATTTTTTGCAGTTGTTGAGGTGGTTTTTTTTTTTGCTTCATTTTTTATAAAAAAATTGTAACAACATGACACAGCACATGATTCAAATAAATACGGCCATATTAAATCAGTAAACGTGTCAGTTCTGGTATGAACATCAAAATGCATCCAATTCCCAGCATTTTGGATACATTTATAAATTGGCCAACAAACACCAATTGGTTAACAGGTGTAGCTTTTAAACATAAAGAACGAAATTCAACAAGAGATATAGAAATATAAACTAAGAAAGTAACAAGAAGTACTCATTTAATTGACGAATTGACTATTCCGTGAAATAAGAGAAAAATGCATGAAAAATGTGAAATATTTGCTTAAAATCCGTCATTTAGGAATAGCTATTCCATGAGTTGTATGATAGTTATGATTAGCTACTTCATACCGATGACGGATTCTAGACAAATACTACAAATTTTTTACCTTCATTCATTCATTTTTTTCTTATTCCATGGCTAAGCCATTTTACTAACCAAACGAGCCCGAAGAGTATTACATAGAGAAAGAGGAAGAAGAAGAAGAAAAGGTGTAAAAGGAAAATTTCGTTACTAGTACAACGTCTATTCATGAAACTAATTGACTTTCGAGTAATTACTAAATAACCCTTAAACCTTACATAAGAAATAATTAATAACTACTTTCTTATTTCTTAACTATACAAAGTATAAGTTTGTATTAATATAATTAACATCTCCCTGCAAGTTGGAAGTCATTGTACCGTTATTAAACCAAGCTTGTCAATTTATCTCTGAAAATCTGGTGAATGGAGAGCTTTAATAAGCACATCAACCAACTGAATATTTGAAGTTATAGTCTAGTGAATGATTCTAGCTTGAACCTTTTGTCTGATGAAGTGACAATCTATATCCAAGTGTTTGGTGTGCTCATGAAAAATATTATTCTTTGCAATGTGAATTGCAAATGTACTATCACAATGGTACTGTTGGTAAACATCCAGTTGCCTTCAAATTCTTTAACAAGTTTATTAACCATTGAATTTCTATTGTTGTTGCCATTTCTCGGTATGAAGAGCTTCTGGAGACCGTGTTTTGTTTCTTTGACTTCCAAGTTATCAAAAAATTGCCAATGAAAACCCAATAACTGGTTGTATATTTTCTTGTTTCAGGACAATTGCCCCAATCCGAATCTGTGAGTCCAATCATTTTCTTTTGGATAATAGACTCCCAGTGTAGGTCTTCCCTTTAAGTACCTTAATATCCTATGTGCAGCTTATAAATGTCCTTCATGTGGAGATTCAAGATGCTATAACAATTGGTAAACCGCATACGCTATATCAACAAAATAATCTATCACAGTCCTACTACCTTGAGAAATTATGTAGATTTTACTCTGTAAGTTTGCTAACCTACAAACATCACTTTGAGCAGATCTTTTTTTCAAATTGGCCCAAAGATCCTTTATTTTATCAAAATTCATAACACTTTACGCCATCTTCTCTATGAGTTGAACAAAGGACTACTTGATTTGGTTTACGGATAGTGCCAGCAAAAAACTCCAGTTTGTTTTTTTGACATAAGCATCATTTTCATGCTTCGAACCCAGGGATGATAGTTGCTTTGATCCAATAAGGGAGTCACAAGCACCAAAGAAGGGGTTTCCCCTGGGTGTAGATAATAGGGATTGTTCTCATCAACACCCCTGCGCCTAATTACCATGATTAGCCATTGAAAATCACTAGAAAACTCTCGAGATCGATCTAGAATAACAAAAAACATGAACATTACAAAATACCCTTAATCAGGATTTGAAGATTCTAAAACTAAAGCAAAACGAAATCCCTAAAAGTTTAACACCGAAATGCGAAGCTAAATCGAATAGCTATCTAAACATAAAGAATGAAATTTAACAAGAGAGAGAGAAAAATATAAACTCGATTAAAGAAGAAAATAACAGGAAGAGTATTACATAGAGAGAGGAAGAAGTGTAAAACGAAAAGTCCATTACTAGCATAACAGCTATTTATGAAATTAACTAACTTATGAGTAATATTACTTAATTACACTTAAGCCTTACATCCAATTTAACTATTAACTACTTTCTTATTACCGGACTATACAAAGTATAAGATTAGACTAATATAATTAACATACCTCAATTCATACATTTTTCAAAATAATGGTGGAAGATCCTGAATTTGACCTAACGTCTTAAAAAATTCTGTGTTAAAAAAATGAAATTGACCAACAATTAATTAGACTCTAAAATGCAAAGTTAATTCTTTTAATGTTAGGTCTTTCAAATTGTGTATATTTTTTCAAAAAAATTTACTACTTTTATCTCAAATTACGGTTATCTGTTAGTTTTGGATGTGAACTTAATATTTTACATGGGTTGAAACTAAAAAGGATAGAGGAGATAAAGATAGATATTCTTTTCCATTCATTACGAAGATTAAATAATACTGCACTTGTATTATTATTGTCTCCGATTTTTTTTAAATTTAGGGGGTGTTTCTCCAAACTTATGACTTGTGATTTATAACTTAAAAGTATTTTTTTAACTTTTAAGGAGTTTAAAAATAAGTAGTTAAGTGTTTCTGTAAAACGATTTTTAAGTCATTAAAAGGGTTTCTCAAAATTGAATTTTAAGTTACTTTTAAGTTGTTGAATCTTGAAAAGACTATAAAGTATATGTTTTATAAAAGTATTGAATATAACATAAAGGTAATATTGTAATTTGTTTGGTCAAAAAATAGATTTGAAAAAAATCACTTTTAAAAAGTAAAGTATTACCTATTTCTTACTTTTTACTTAAAAATAACTTTTTTAAATTTAAAAAAGGTTAGAGAAATACTAAACTAACTAACTTTTAATTTAAAATTCTACTTTTAAACAAATTTGATTAACTTTTAAGTTTAGAGAAATACCCCCTAAGTACTTATATGTTGGAATTAATTGAGTAACCAATGATGGAACAATATTGCTTTTAGTTACTTTTCCAAAACGTTTCATTTTCAAATTTTTTCCATACCGCTGTTATGAAAATTAATACTAAATATTTTATAATTAATTAATATTAAAAAATCAAAATTTTGCCTTCAATGTTAAAATATGTTATTTATTTAAAAACTTTATTATTGAAACTTTTTCGTGACAGTAATATTAAACGCCTTATTAAAATAAATGACAATGTCTTTGCATTATTACCAGAAATATTTTTAATACCAAAAGACAGTAAGGAAAAGATTCCTTTGGGTGAAAGCTGATGATCAGAACAGAACGTGAAATGTACAGCCCATTACATTATGCCTTTTTATTTGTCAAGAATTTACAAAATATTTTATTTATATAATTAAGATCAAGAGCACGTCTATTTGATGTTCGTCACACATGATCTTTATGTATAGTTACATGTCTTGAACGTGTTTGCCAATCCCTTCACATGTCAATATGCTTATTTTTTCCTTCATTTTGCTTTTTCTCTATTTGTATTTTTACAATTTTATTAATATATAAGATAATTGTTACCTGTTTTTATACAGACTTTTTATTATGGAATATGGGAATAATGATTCATTTGCTTAGCGGAATAGAATAGAATAGAAAATGTATGCAAAAACATCAATTATGATGCATGATTCCGACATCGGAGGGAATAGCTCCTCCTAATTTCTATGAAAATCACGGAATAGCCATTCCATTTGAAATGAAAAGAATAGCTATTCTGTTATTCCCAGAAACTAGGAACAGCTATTCCTCCCGACGTCGGACTCATGCATCATATTTGACGTTTTTGCATTCATTTCCTAATCTATTCTATTCTATTCCATTCCACCAACTAAACGAGACCTAAAATCATCTGTATCGTTTTTTTCCTGCACATCTCATTCAATATTTTAATCTAGTAATTTTTTTGCTTTATTTTTCTTTCAAATCTTTCAGTTTGGGTCACTTTACAAACTACTGCATGACAAAAAATTGAATGGAGAAAATGCAAGGATACCTATCAAATGAATTTTCATCTGATTTGTCATTTAAGTAATGTTGTAAATGGGGTAACTTTTCTCCAACCTCAAGGGGACAGGGCGAAAATTCTAACAGTCAAGTGATTTATTATATATTTTCTATTTCCATCTTAAATTGATTATATTATTATAAACCGTTAACATTTTTTTCCTGTGACTATATATTTGTGTGCTTGTTTTTATAGCTTTAAAATAAAATCAACAGCAGTCTTTTGCACACGCATACATATCTCTCCATATATATTAGTTATAACTTATAATGGCAGTGTAAGTCAGGAGATGCTCTAAAGACTAATGCTTTTATAACATGTCTACAATTCCTGAAATACAATCACTCCTGCATAGTTTAAGGAAACTTTTTGATCAAATGCATCAACACCCTTCTAAAGTTGGCTCAGAAAACCAGATGCCATACTCAACTTTCAAAAAGATCAGTTACCCCCTTTAACTTGGTAAAAAGGACCAGTTACCCCCCTTAACTTGGCAAAAAATGCACCAATTTACCCCCTCAGTGCCACGTGTCAACTTCTGGCTGGAAAGAGAAAAATCAGAAAAATGACTTCTTTGAACATTCAAACCAATCAAATTCTGACACATGGCGTTGAGGGGTTAACTGGTGCAATTTTTCCCAAGTTAAGGGGGTAACTGATCCTTTTTGCCAAGTTAATCATTTTGAAAGTTGAGGGTAACATCCAGTTTTCTAAACCAACATTTTAAGAGAAGTATTATGTAGGAGGCCAAATTTTTTTTTCTTAGAAGACACGAGACATGGCAAGTTATTGGTACAAGGTGTAATTTATGGATTTTAAAAAGTAATTATTATTTTACCTATTTTCACCACTCCACTCATCCAATGATGTAATTTGTATAAAACAAAGTAATTACAGAAAAGTATAATAAATATATAAATTATTTTTGTGTATTTCAAGTATAATCAATATCACTAAAAGTAATTTTTTTTAGGATGAAACTATCTAAAATGGGCTTAGGCCAAGTCCAGCCCGTGGTGAGCCATATGGCTAGTTGGTGTTGGTTGTAGATGGGGCCAATTGGATAAGAGCGTGTCAGATTCAGAGCCCGTTGTGGACTGCCTGATTGATTTGAGACTGACTTCGGCTTCAAGTTGAAGCCACGCGAAACGCATTTTTGTTCAGGGAAAATCGGCGCCCGTGTCTTCTTCAACCTCTGTCTCTTCATCTGTCTCTCAATCCACAAAGATTGAAAGAGGGAAAAGAGATACAGAGGCAATCTAAGCCGTCTTAGTTTGTAATTGAATCCAGAAAGCTAGTTGACCAGCACATACAATGCCTACTCTCACTAAGCTTTTTACTATGCAAGAAGCCTCTCAGCACAATACCAAGGAAGATTGCTGGATCGTCATTGATGGCAAGGTTCACCATAATTTTTTAAATTATCATTTCACTACTGGTCATATGCTATGTTGTATACTTCGCCTATTTGTGGATGATTTTTGTGTACAATTCTTAAACTGGATCTGGCTTGACTCTATTCCAGTTAATGTGTTCTTGTTGGCATTGTTTTAGCTCAAATTATTGTAATTGAAACTGGTAAATAGCACTTGGCAAATTTCTATTCAAATTATTCTGGAGTTTAGCCCATAGTTAGGCAGCTAGGTTTTGGAAGTTGGATTGAAGCCTTTTTTGCTTTATGTTTGATTACTATACTGCTTAAGACACATAAGATTTAGTACCACTTATCCGCACTTTTCTTGCTTGATCTTACTAATTAATTAGACTAAAGCTTGTGTTTAGGATGGTTTAGTAATGGTAATATTGTTGTTATTATTTTCTCTGATCTAAATTCAAAAACACTCATGTCCTAAACTAGTTTATCAGGCTGCCATTTTTCTGTTTTCGGTTTGATCTCAGGCGGTGTGCTGGAATAATTTAGCTAGAGTATCCAGTTTTGGGTCAATATATAGTTCTTGAGAATATTGAACATGTTGTTTGGCAGGTATTACCGTATTAACTATTAAGACACAAATTTCTTACAGTCAAGTGTTACAATATTACGAGTGCTTACTAGCCTGTAGGTGAAGCCAAATTTCAAGTATTTGTTCTATCTTGTGCCCGTATGTACTTAACGATTATATAGTTTCCTTGGTTGCATCATATAAGTAGCAGTTCCAGCATTTGTGTTGATTTGTAGGTTTTGGAAATACCTGAATCAGTAGCATGAAATAGGTTTTTAAACAAAAACTTCTCTTTGGGTGAATTTATTTGCTCGGACCTTTTAATCTATCTCACAAGTCTTTTGAAGGACTCGTGCGCTTTTGATGTCATTGACTAACTGCTTTTGAAAGACTTGTGTGCTTTTGATTTCTGGGTTTGTCACCTAATTAGCTATATTGCTCAAAGATTTATCACTAGTTATTAGTTATTACATGAATTAACAATTAATGGATGCTTCTGTAATTGAGGGTTCGGTTTGAATGTATTGTGGTGATTGGTTTGATGCCACGATGCTCACAGTTCTTGCTCGTAGTTTGGATTTTTTAACCAATGAATGGATTGCTTTCTCTATTTTAAATTATACTGATAATGTCTTGAAGTTGGATGTGGTTTGCTAAAGATGCTTTACGTTTTCCTTTTCAGGTATATGATGTGAGTTCGTATTTGGATGAGCACCCGGGTGGAGATGATGTTATCATTGAAACAACTGGTAAGTTCCCATTCATATAACATCAATTTGAAGAAGCCGACTTTAAAAACATGAACCGTCAATCTAATTGTTGAATGCGCATTTTAATTGAAGGGAAAGACGCAACAGATGGATTTGAAGACGCTGGGCACAGCCAAGAAGCGAGGGAGCTGTTAGAAACCTTCTGTATCGGTGAGCTAGATACGTCTGGAACAGTAATACCTGAACTTGAAATTTCTCGCAAGAAAGAAGATTATGTTGTGAAGCTGAAGCAGTTGGCAAAGCAATATTGGGCAGTTCCTGTAGCTGTTGTTGGTGTCTCTGTTGTTGCTGGTTTCTTGCTCTTGAGGAAGAAATGAAAAGAACCATCCTTTTGTAGTGATGAAGACAATTATAGACATAGTTTTGAATTACTTCTTACAATCAATCATTGAGAGAAAGTAACCTTCATTGTTTTTCATATTTAATTATAAATAAAATGATATTAGACTATTTTGTTGATTGTGAGTTTTTAAAATTATTAATCTTTTGAAATATAGTTTGTTCACAGAAAAAAACATTTAAAGAGTTCTTCGTGAAGGACATTTTGCATTTAAACCATTTTGAAGCTTCTAAATAATTATACTTCTACGTCAACTTATGTGTTTTATTCACGTTTTTTTATTCTTCAAGGTTAAACTTTATCAAGCAACATTTTAACGAGTAAAATACTCGATTCTCCAAATTAATACGTGTGTTTTTAAAATGTGAAAATATGGATGCATGTTATGTATAAATTAGAATTTGTATAGAAGTGTTTTTCTATGTTTACCAATGTGATAAACACTCTGTAAAAAGAATTATGCATTTTACCTAATTCCTTTTTTAACTAAAATTATATAACTATTTATGATAGTTTTTAGGTTTTGTTTTGCAAACTAATTTAATTTATTTGTAAGTTAATAAAAAAAATACACATAATACTAATAGTCTTTTATTTGTTTTAATTTCAGTTATAAAAAGAATATACTAAAATCATATTCTAGATTGTTTATTAGTCGATGAAACGAAAGTGGATGGTTTAAGACTTAATTTGGAGCAACAAGAGAGGGAGAAAGAGAGGGAGGGAAGAAGGATGGCGCAGCAGCAAGTGCAGAAGAACACACTGTATGTAGGAGGCTTAGCTGAAGAAGTTAACGAGTCTATTCTCCATGCTGCTTTTATCCCCTTCGGTGATATTAAGGATGTCAAAACTCCTTTAGATCAAGCCACTCAAAAGCACCGCTCTTTCGGCTTCGTTACTTTCCTTGAAAGAGAGGACGCCTCCGCTGCCATGGATAATATGGACGGTTCCGAGCTCTACGGCAGAGTCCTCACCGTCAATTACGCCCTTCCTGAGAAAATTAAGGGTGGTGAACAGGGTTGGGCCGCCCAGCCAAGTACGTCTCTTCTCCTCTTCTCTTTTCAATTTTAGGGTAGGTTTTTTATCGATCTGATTTGTGGTTATGGCTTTGGGCAACTTTAATTTTTTTATTATGAGCAATTCATGCGGTTTTAGATTCGGGTTTCATGTTGCGGTGTTAAACCCTGAAAAACCCTTGATTTGGGATTTTGTCTATGCGGCGAAATTAACATGACTTTCGCTCATGTGTGAGGATTTATTTCTTTTCCTATTATAATATGCTGGCCCGGCATTCATTTTTCTTAACAAGTCCGGAATATGTATGTACTGACTTTCAGATCCACTCTAAAGATTTATAATATGAAGAAGACTGTCTACATAGCTCTATAATTGTATAAATTGATAATGAAATTACAATTCATTCAAATATCCTCTGCATTGGGGGCTCGTTTGGTTGGCGGAATGGAATGAAATAGAATAGGATAGAAAATGAATGCAAAAATATCAAATATGATACATGATTCCGACGTCGGAGTCAATGGTTTTTCATAGCTTCCATCAAAATCACAAAATAACCATTCCTTCTTTTCAAAGAAGAATAGCTATTCCATGATTTACATGAAAACAAGGAAGAGCTATTCCCTACGTCGCAGAGTCATGCATCATAATTGATATTTTTGCATACATTTTCTATTCTATTCTGCCAACCAAACGAATCATAGATATTAATGGATCACTGTCTATTAAGTGGTATGACTGACTAGTGATGGGTAATCAAAGAAAAACACTGAAATAGTAACACACTGGAGATTCCATCTTCCCTCTGTATCATATACATTATTGATACTTATGTTATAAAATGGCATGTACACGATATCTTCAGATGTGGCTCATTTCATTAGCTTTAGTGGAAAGCAGGTGAGATTCATTGCTACGGTAGACGAAAGATGCAGCAATAGTATAAAATGAAGAGTTTCCAATGTGTGCTTTCTGTTCATATAGAATTATAGGGTCAGGAGAATTATAATTGTTATGGATGTTGGCAATATGTTTAAGACTAAAGTTTTCTTCTAAGATTCAATCATATGCTTGTAAATCTGACTTTGTTGTTGAAATCTCCAGTCTGGGCAGATGCTGACACGTGGTTTGAGAGAGAAAGGCAAAGGGAAGAAATGGAACGCATGCAGGCAGAGAACAAGGCTGCCATGCAAGCTGCAGAAGAGTTGCATAGAAAGAAATTGGCGCAAGAGCGAGAAGGCGAGAAGGATGATGATTTTAAGGATGATCCAATGGCTAGGGCTGAAGCACAAGTGTTGCAGCAGAAAAGCTCATAGAAATTGTAGTTATATTCAATGAAAGACATGATTTTGATCTGCCCAAACCCCCAAATATTACTAATTCGAGTTGCTATTCTGGATGTCTCATGCCTTATAAATGTATTGAGTACTAATATTCAATTATTCATCACTTCAGATGACTATATGCTTTTATGTTACTGTTCTCAATTTTTTTTTTTTTTTTTTGATACATTATAATTATATGTGAGGGCCCCCTATATTAGGGGAAGGCAATCCATGTTTGGGATGGCCCCACCAAAAGTTGATAATTGAGAGACAGATATTGAGAAGCTAATCTAACTCTGATGGAAAATGATGTCCAGTTCTGCTTTTCATTTCTTTTGTGTTTTTAATTTGCAATTTTTATCGGACTTTATGTACAGTGCTATACTAAACTTGCTCTGAGGACAAGCAACATGCTACAATCAGCCTGTACTTAGACCACCAACTTTAATTGTCGCATGCAGTCAACAAGTTGTCACAATGCAAGGCTAATGAATGCTACTTTGCATCCACAAAAGAGAGTAAATTGTAAAAATAACATTCTGATCATAAAGTCAAGTTTAATGAAACTCGGTCAAGTTGTATACTCCACTAGATGAAAGTATTTGCATATGAATTCCGTTTTCTTTTTCCTTTACACCGGATAAATCCTTCCAAAACAATGCCCGTTCCTCTCTTTACCTCCGACAGACAACTATCTGACCTTAGAAAACGATCCTAAAAGAGAACTAAGACCAGACAAGCATCCACTCTTCCAGCTTTATTCTTACTACAAAATGGATAATTTCACTTCTCCAAATCCTCTACACAAGAGGACACCTAGCCAAAATGGAGAATTCTACCAAACAAGAGGAAACGATCAAACGATTCCCTTTACTAAAAACAAAAATAGGCAGTTAACAGTCAAGTTTTGAAGCAGCTGGCTTGTCCAAAAACCAGACCAGCTTCCCTTGTTCAGGCTGAAGCATTCGCGCAGGCAGCGAAGCAGGGCCGTCAATTTCCACATCATCAATCGCCAAGTGTACAGCTTCAGCTTTGGTCTCACCAGTAACGACCATTGCCATGTTGGCTGCTGCATTGATAACAGGCAAAGTGAATGTTATCCTCTCAGGCGGGGACTTGGGAGAATCCATCATATAAGAAACCCAGTCGGTGTTTTCTGGATCAAGCACCGGGTGGTTAGGGAATAGTGAAGCAATGTGACCATCACTGCCCATTCCAAGAAGGATGAGATCGAACTTGGGGTTGTCACTAACGTTAGAGACATCTATGGTTCGTGCTTTCACTAATTGTCGAATCATAAACTGATACTTGTTAGCAGCCTCCTCTCCTGATACTGAATCATTCACTGAATGCACATGACTTGGTACTAGTGGAACCTGCTAACAAGCATATCATAGGCATAAAACTAGTAGAACAGAGTCCCCTGTTTCTCTTCAGACAAGTAATCATTTAATTATTCAAATATGCTACATGATAAATGTATTTGGACTTTTCTTCTAGACCCTAAGTTAAGGCATTTCAACAATACAATAGAACTAGAAGTAAAGCATAACTGGATAGCATACACAAAATGGAAATGTGGAAGTGTAAATTTGTCAAACCCAGCTTTTTCCTTAGGATTGGATTTTTTGAGTTAAGCTCATTGACTCCAGAACAATGAGGGAACGTAGCTTTAATTGGCTTATGTAGTATGAACAGATGAAGAGTTCATAAGGATATCAAACATGGCGTAGCATCATGACCTTAAACCTTTTCAAATTTACTCATAGATTGAGCAATTCCAAACAAAAAAATTCCTGTTTATCTGATTTTGCATCTAGTATATGTGATGAAATGCAGACTATTCCCCACATGAACTTTAAATTCTGTCCCCATTTAAACAACAGTAAATTTGAGAATAACATATGTATCTTCATGAAAAATGCAACATACTAGTCAACAGAGTAAACCATCACTTTCTTGATGGAACTATGTTTACATGAAAAGCTAGTTTAAGAATAACCATTTACAAAAAGCGCCATTTTCTGTAGCCAATATGGTTGCACATGGTTTACTCGAACTTGAAGTAGCCAATTCCATGACAGGGCAACGGCTAAGAGGCGTATCATTAAAAAGTAAAAACATAAAACTAAAAAATTTGCAATACAGGTCACAGGGGTTTGCAAATAACTGGTGTTCAACCTTAAAAAGACAGTACTACAACTATAACCGGTAAAAAGAAAAAGAAGAAAAAAGAAAGAAAAATACAAACCTTGGACAAAAAACCATCTCTTGCAAGCCTATAATTGCTGTCAACATGAGTTTTGGCCACCAAATGTTCATCCGCCCAAAATATGTGCCATCTACCCCACTCTACAGTATGTATAAACGGACCTTCACAGAGTTTCCTATAGCCAATTATTGAAACAAAAGTCACAAAGAAAGAAAGAAAGAGAAGGAAACAAAGAAGTGGTAGTAGTAATGTGAAACCTGAGTAAGCCGATGAGCGAACCACCGGACAAGGCAATGGCGAAGGCTCCCCTCTCCTTGGTAGCATGTTCACATAGGTCAGCTATGTACTCCGCCAAAGCATACGCTAGCTCATCGCGATTCTCAAAGATTTTCACCTCTCCTCTTTCTGTATGAGTCCCAGATTGAGCCATCTTACCTGTCACACAATTATCAGCATTGATTTCACACGAGTAATTTAGAAATCATCTTTCCGCTATCCCTCAAACAAAAACAATTAACGATAATACTAGGAGTGTAAATAGCAATTGAACAAAAATGACACAAATCGTTACGATCAAAACGACCGAAATCCGGAAGTAAGAGAAATTCGCACAACTGAAACAGAATTTCGTAATCGCAAACCCATGGCCATTGCACAAAATTCAAGAAGAAAGAAAAGCTCATGCAATCTGCAATGATCACAGATATAGAGAAAGCAAATGAAAGAAAAAGAAAACTTACAGAGACGGGAGGAGTTGAAACAAACAAGTAGAAAGCAAAACGAAGAAGTAGAGAGAAAAGGAAGGAAAGAAGAGAAGAAACTCACGAAAATGGAAGGCGGAATTCCTTTCTAATATATCTACTCAATTGAATTATTAGATTAATTAAAACAATAAAGAGTTGATAAAAACTGGATCATTGATGATTATTAATAACCGGGGGCAGAGAAAATCATGGCCATAATAAGCCAACGAACCGGAGGAATTACAATTTTTTTTGTTTTTCTTTCTTGTTCTCGTTATCTTTCTATTATAAATTGTGAGAAATAGAATGCATGATAAGAAAAACCGAACTGGAACAATAGATTTTAGTTCATTATACGTAGGACAATATATTGTTAGGTGCAGTTTATAGTATAATTCATTTATTTATTTGGATGAATTAATAATTAAAAAATAAGTTGCTTGTTTGGAAGAGGTTCCTCTTGTACTATCCCTCAAGTTTTTCTTTGCTTTGCTTGTCCCCCTTAAACCAACTATTTGACTTTGTTTTTCTTATTACAATTTTTTTGTTTGGATTGCCAATTAATAACCGCTTTATTTGTTTCTTTACCTATACATCACATTCTTGAACCAACCATCAATTGAGTTTTTGATTATTTAGATTGATTAGTAACTGTTACGCTTATATTAATACAAGAAAAAACTCTTACTTAACTTGTATGTGAATTCAAGAATCTCTTCAATGATGACAGATTTATCTCAGCCATCAAATACAGCTGAAAAATTAAGAAATAGAAGGCAAATTATAAATATTTACCCATTGATCCAATCTTCCATTTCATTTATACATATTAATCGATCTCATTTTCTCATTGATTACTAATTATAAAATTTGTATGTTTTTCCACTTGGAATGTGAAAAAATATAAAGATATAAATGTACATGCTAGTGGTACCATACAACCCAATAAACAATCTAATTAATTAAATTAAACAGACAGAAAAATCCAACTTTTATTGAATTTTTGAAGAATTTAGAGATAATTATAAGTAAGGTGCTTAGAACTTTTTTTGATTAATTTTAATGTGGATCTAATCAAGTTTGGGGCAAAAATTTGGTGCCTCCTAACTCCCCTACAAGGCCACACTTTATTTTAAAATCTTACTACTAACTGCAAATATTTTTAATTGCCAAAATAAATTTAATTAAGTGCTGTGTCTGCTTGCACTTATCCACACAAATCGTTTGTTTAGGGGATGGAATATTCATGCACATGATCCTGTGGGATAATTAGTGATCTAAATTGTATTTATTAATCTTTAGCTTACATATATTGAATTATCCTCTTAATTGATAAAACCTAATTCCTACAACCTACAACAATTTATTAACCTAAACATTTACCAACCCGTTGTACAGACCGTGCCCACACCTGTATTTTTATAAGCCATGTATTTATATATTGTAATATTAAAATAAAACATTTAAAATTTTAATATTAAGGTTCATATATTTTTCATAATAAATTAAGTTATAATTCGACAATATTTAATTCTTCTCTAATTGATACAATGCAAATTATAAAAAAAATTTGTAAAAAATGTATCGATAATCTAACTTGACATTAAAAAAACTTAAACGATTAATAAGATCATATGGAGTAACTGATTTGTATTTCACCTAATTTTTTTCAAAAGAAAAATGTTTGGCATGTTAAATTTTAATATAAAATTAAGAATCAGTTTAGCTGTGCTTTCCCAAACTACTTTTTTTAAATAGTTTTATTTTCAAACTTTTTCTATAATCGACATAGTTGATTTTGAAAAGTACATAAAATATTTCCTAATTAAATAATATGAAAGATTAAAATGTATCTTTCAAAATGAAAATATATAATTTTGTAAAAAAATATGTGTGAACTTATTAATTAAAGTAAGTATTAAACATACATGTCCATTCTGGACATGTGAATTGGGCACATGGTTGTTGTAGTGAAAAGGGGAATATGGTGTGAATACAAAACCTTCTTATCTAAACTTATTAAGCTAATTAAATTGGATTTCAAAGATTCTTATTCCCATAGCTCAATTCAATTTTCCACTTCTTATCAATCAAAATCATGACATGTCATTGCCTCTATGCCACAATTTTTGTTTTCTAAAAACTTATTTTTTTTATAAATGCATAATTTGGATATGGATGAAGACATATTGGGCACATAGTTTGAATATGTGTCATATCAGTACCAACCTATCAAAGGTAAGCCCACACTTGTTTTCCTATTACTTAATATACCATGTTTTATATTTTACCATATGGTTATCGTGTTTGATCATCATATAATATAATTATAATTATTGAATTCTCTTTCCATGCCTACTTTTTATATGTTTTTTTCAAAGTTGACTGTCATTTCATGAAAACAAATGGTTGATTAATAATAAATTTCGCTTCCCCCCTTTTGAAAGAATAGATAGCAAGTATGAAAACTTCACTTTTCAACATTGTTATTTATATCCTTTCAAATTTCACACAGTAAAGAATAACAATTTCATTTTTAAACTCAACCTTTGTATGGTTATTTTAATGGTTACATAAGCTGTTAGTTGTAACATGAATTTAGATGGAATAGATACATGTTTTTAGTATGTATGATGATCAAGCTAGAAAACGGTAATACATTTTCTTAAAATGGAATTTCTTTGGCTAAAACAAAGTAATATAATTTGACAAAGGGCAGTGTCTTCCGATAACAGCAACAATTTGTATTTATTCTGAAATGGTCCTAAAACATGTTGTCAAAATAAGCATACAGTCAGAGTGAGTGGAATTGATGTGAAGAAATTTAAAATGCTAAAATTGGCAAAAATTAAACAAGAAAATGAAGGCTAGAAAAGGACAGCTAGGATGCACCATAATCCTTTATCCACCAATCAATATGGGGCTAACCTAATTGAGCGATTTTCCATTACTATTACGAAAAGGACATCGCCCACGTGTCTATCTTCTCATTTCTTTATACTTAAATCAAATTTATATACAAATTTTGACCACCGTGAATAAGGCGTTTCCACAAAAAAGAGTTTTTTAAGAATTTCAAAACTAACAATATTGTTTATAAAATATAAACTGCACAATGAATATTAGTCCCATCTTCCTAAAATAGGGAGCTTGTAGCAATTCACATAAAAAAAAAAATTAAACAAAGGTTTCTTAAGTTTTTTACATGTTCTTTTTCAAGTTATGTAGAATAAAAGCAATTTTCGGACAGCCGGAAAAAAAAGAGGAGACGAGCATTTTTTCAAACAAAACAATTATAATAAAAAATTAAAAAATGACAATTTTATCCAATATCCAGAGACGAGCACAGCCATTATCCACAAATATCTTATACCACCTTTTTATCATCCCAAAATTCAGTACGGTAAAGACCAAATTAAATGCCACGTTCAAATTAACGAATTATATAATTAAAATGAAGTTAAAGTATTTGTAATCACTGTTATTGAAATCGAACCGGATCGTTCGGTTGAATCGGTTTAACCGAAAATCGATAATGAGTCTGGTCCGGTTGGATAAAAATAACGGATTTGTATAAAATTATTCTAGACCGGTTCAAACCGGGAAAAATTAGTGAATCAATGAATCGGTCAAACCTCGATTTTTTATCATCATGCAAATTATTTCATTTTATAATTAATATTTTTAAATTTTTTAAGGTAGAAAATCAATGAGTTTAAATTATTACTTGTTTTTATTGAATAAATTATATTAGTATTTTAAATTTTTAATTGTTTTCCTAAAATACTAAAATAATAAAATGTGTCATTATTGTATTGAGATATTTGATGAATTATATAGTTAAAATATTATTTAAAACTAGTAAAAGATAAAAAAATATGTTAATATTTTCTTTTTATATTTACTTTTTAATGTGTTATAATTTTAGTGAGTTATTTATTTATTTATAATTTATACTTGATGATTAATGAATGCATAATTTTATATATATTTATTTCAATATTTACATATAAAAATATAAATGAGGGTTGAACTACGATTAAACCCGGTCAAACCTATAAAACCGTGAACCATTTACTTCACTGATTCGACGTCCGATCCGGTTTCAATAAGATTGCTTGTAATCACCTTAACAACAACAACAGCAACAGTATTAATTTATTATTAAATCTCATCGCCACTGCAATTTTTACAAAAAGGGTTGGTTCAACTTCATTTTCGCCAAAGCATGTGTAAACTGGCCAATCCATTGTGAATTTTAACTTAGGAATTTAGGTTCTGTTTTCATCGGTTCAGTTCAATTAAGTTCAACTAAGTGTAGTTAAAAATTTACATTGAAATAAATTCAATTCTGTTTAATTAAAATTTCAGAAGTTGAAAAGAACGTGACCTTAATATATCAGAGAAAATAATAAGATGTTGCGGATAAAATAATTAAAGCAGCACAACAAACACACTGAAAGTACAGAAATCACGGCAAAACAAACTTTATTTTGGCCTTGTTGTTGGTATCTGTGTGGTATATAGGTTATTTATCTGGTCCATGTTATATTTTATTTATCAATGGGGCTATGTAACCTATTTTTTTCACCTTGAGTACACATTAAGCTTAATAACTAATTTTTTTAAATGAACTTACAATAATAATAAAGAAATACCTCACCCCACTTCACCCGAATGTGAACTCGGATCTATGATTTCTAAGGATCACAGCTTCATGTCTTAACCAACTAGACTAGGACATTTTGCCACAACATGTAATAACTAATAAATTTAATAGAAATCATACAAAACAAGGCTAAAAAAGGTAATGCATTGTATAGTAAAGAGACCAATATGAATAATGGTTGTATAGTACAAAACCAGATAGATAATAGATGTATATCACAAGAATTAAAAGAAAAACAGATTGTATACACATGAAAAGATCAAACAAGTAATTAAGCTATGTCAAGGGCCCCTTTCGCCAAAACAAACTGTTGCAGTGAATAATAAACAAAGCACAATTGCATAGGAAAGTTCCATAAATTGTCCCAACAGCACAGTGAATTTTTAGACTATCGTAGCCAATGATACAGCCTTCATATATTTGGGCTAAGGCCTAAAGCCCATCTAAAGTAGGGCCGTGTTTCTTGCACTCTATCTATATAATATAGCTCATGGATGGAACAACATATTGTCATATTCATCTTAGTTAAAACTTGAAATCACTGCAATTGTCACAAGTTATACTTCAAAATTCAAGGTATAAAGTTACCCGTGTATGCATAGTGAAAGGCAAGTTCAACCTCCAATCTCTCCTTTTACGGCTTAACGGTCTTCCTTTGCTTTCGGGATCCCGGTTTTCCTTCACATTTGCCAACTTCCACACACACTTCTCTACTTCTGAATCTATGGATTCCAACAAGAATATACCATCCTTATCCAACGCGGCACAATCCTCGCTTTCTACATACGTTACTCTCATCGGCATGTCCTTGAATCGACTCAAATCATCCGGTACTTTTAGTATCCTCTCTGCACCAGGAGATGATACCTTCAACACAATATCAATTTCCATATCGAAAAAACAATGTTAGTATCATGAAGCAAGGTAAAGCACAAGAGTTGACTTGAGAATCAATCAATCACCTCGAGAGCCAAATTGTCGGGTATCTCTCCAAGTGCTCCAACTTCCTCCAATCTTTTTTTGTACTCTTGACAGTAGTTTTCAAGCTCCTCCATGCTGGGGCACCCGTATCTGATATGTTGAAAACGTGAAATCACTCGATTAACCAAACAACAAGCCGCGAATTCAAATAGCCACTGGAGTTGCGGAAATAATGTATTAGAAGTGATTTCGTCAGTGTTGTCTAACATAGAGGGAGCTAATGACTTACTCATTTGAAAGTTTATCAAGTCTGACATAAACATATCCACGGTTAGTAGTCTTAAAAGCATAAATTTCAAAGTCATCAGCGAATTGCGACAATACTTCACGGGCAATAGAGAGAACCCGTTCGCCCCACGCAACACCTTGCAGCACAATTCCACCGCCATCTCCACCATCACCAAGCTGCATTTCAATTAAATGACATTCGTAATCGAAGAGGAATTTACAGTAGCCAAGTTATGAAACCAAGCAACAAGTATTCACTGCACCTTGGCCTCCACCTCTTCCTCCTCTTCCCATTCATCTGATTCTTCGTCTTCGGTTATATCATCTGCAACATCAAAAGGAAATAATTACTATTCCATGGTGAGCCTACAAAATAAGTTGTATGTATAAAAACTTCCAGCATAGGACCATGTCCTTGTGAGTTATGAAATAAAATCACAGATAAGAATTTCGTGACAGGATATTCAATATCAGAGTTGAACATTTACTGGAATAGAAGGTGGGGAGAGATGACAGTTTGCAATGCTTCATTATATATAATAAAAAAGAAGGGGCTAGACTAGAGTTGACTTCTAACCATCTATTGGTGAGATGATAGTTAATGAAATCACTAAGATGACATGCAATTCTCCAAGAGAAAGCAAGTGACCAACACTAACCGGTATATCTATTATATTCAATCCACAGTCAAAATATACATAAATTTTAAAATGTTAATATAAATGATAGAGTGCAATTAAATTCATATAGAACTTTTGTCGAACACCTAAGCTGCAGAGAGAGAGAGAGAGAGCAACATAAGACGAAACCTATAGAAATCGAATTTTTTAATGAAACCATAAACAAACATGTAAAAAGGGGATAAACTTACCATGAAATGGGCCTTTGTCGTCGCTGCCATGATCATTGGGATTAGTATCAGCGGAGCTGGTGGTCAGGAGCCGGGGAGAGGGTCGTTGTTTAGAGAGGAAATTGAGTAGAGGAAGACAAGTGGGAGGTTTACATATTGATGGTGAGTGATCGGAAAGGGATTGGAGTGGTGCGGAGGCGCAAAAATTTGAAGATGAAAGGAAACGGCGACGAGTGTTGACATGTAGTAGAAGACGCAGAATACACTTGCTCATTCTCTTCTTTGCTTTCTCACTGTTTGTTTTATGCGTTACTTTGATCGCCCTGCTTAATTTTCCTTGTTAATAGTATAAACGTGTAAAAACCAAAATAATCTTGTGAATACCCGGATGCTTATTCTGTTAATATATTATAGATGTGCTTTCTCGATTTTTTTTTTTTTTTAAGTTTCATTTAGAATTTATTTTAGAAAAAACAAGTCAGACATTTTCTAACTAAATTGTATGGAAGATCAAAATGTATCATTGAGAAATAAAACATGTAATTTTATAAAAAGTTTATGAAAATAACTTATTTAGAAGAAAACAAACAATAACAAAAAGACCTTAAATAAGTTTCATAATCCTGAATATTGAATTTGCATTATATTCAATTTGGTGAAATATAAAATATCAAATTTGATCAAAAAAATTATCAATAATTATACACAATATATTTTATTATATCTTAATTAAGTAATGTTAAATCACTTATTCATTTTATTTATATCACACCTCAGCTTACTAGTAGAAATAAACTATTTAATTGCCGATGAAAGTACTAAAAAGTTCAATGGAAGTATAACTGAGAAAAAAACATAACAAATAAAAAAGTAGGAACTAAACTTATTCTGTTGGAGATATTGATGAACTCATTTTTCCATAAAGAATAGTGAGTCTACTAAAGAAATGAAAGAAATTTCCATTTTTATCAGCTACGTTGATCAAATGATATTTTCAAAATATAATCTAAAAAATATTTGTGTGATAAATTATTCTAGTCCACATGACTATGCTCCTTGAGACACAATAAAGTATACTTAAGATCCCCTTCATCTTGAAACTACTAACACATCAAATGCAAATTTAATCACACAAAGTTATGATTATTTTTTTATTGATATTTCCCTTGCTTAGCAAATATATGCACATGAAGTGAGAGCCGGCTATGAAACTGCGACCCATATTTACCTTTCTCCACCCAAAAAATTACAAACAAAAAACATAAAAAAAATGCAACTACTTGATCTATGTAACTACAAGCGGAGGATAGTTCGAAGAGTATCGCAAAGATTTTGAATGGTTTGCTGTTCTTGTGTGGCCTGTAACTCCTGCAGAGGCATCTCTTCGTAACACCTGCAACAAATGCAAGCATGAGCTACACATCAAGTAACAGTTTAATGTTTGCAGGAAAATCGGCACTACAGAAAGAAAATTCAACGGAGAAGTATGGAATAAAATAAAGAGAAAACACATCTTCATCTCGTAAAAGGAAATAAATGGCAAGTAATTACGTTTTATGGTAGGCCAAGGCTTGTGCAAGATTCAGCAGTGTAGAACTCGAAGTTAGTCTTTGATAGACACTTGGTGGAAGTGGCATCTGCAGTGCATTTTAATCACGTAAAATAAGCCCACCAAACGTTGTATTAAAAACATCTACAAAAGAGAGAGAGAGAGAGAGAGAGAGAGAGAGAGGAACCTCATTTTGCAAACGTCGTCCCTTTTTAGACTGACCATCGCCAGTAAAGAGTTCTTGCAGCGCTTCGACTGCTATAGTTTCATTGTTATCCTGATGCAAACTGCCAAGCACATTGTTGGACAGCAGAGCAATCGGAGATATATCTGCTGCCTTCAAAAATGGTATGGGTACTGTATTACCCGCTGCATATATCGACCAAAGCTGCACAACAATGAATTTCCAGCTCAGCAGACTAAATAAAAAAAGGCCCAAGATATGCTTTCCTCGACTGCAAAAGACCATTATTGAAACTAAGGTATTTAACCTACTGGCCCATGGCAGAGCAATTTGCAAGTTGATACAACAAAAGCCAGGAACAAATAAGGACCTTATCTTGCAATGCAAAAGCTTTTTTGCTAACAGTTTCATTCTTCAAAGTTGCACCTCCTCCAACAAGTGTCCTATTCTTCTTAAGAGTTTGAGCAGATGCTGGAGTTGATATTCTTACAGTCCCTGCTATAGGATACGAATCTCCAACAACAATGTTGTCTGATGCATTATCCATCCTGTTGGACATATATTAATGAATTCAAATGTCAGCTTTGATGAAAGACAAACCAAAGAGTAAAAGGGAGACAAAAAGTTTGAGGAAAGAGAGGGACATTGAGGAGCGGCAGCTTCATGTATACCACCCAAAAGACACTCAAAAATGATTGTACAACTCACTGGTTACATTCCTATAACAACCTAAATTAACTTTAGGGACAATAAACTGTTAGGTACAGTTCAGGTCATTAAGCATCTGAATCGCTATAGTACTTGAGCCAAGTTAAGACAGGAGAATGGGCCTTGATGGCCATACATTTGTATGCATGAGTCAAATCAAGGCTATTTGCCCATCATGCAAACTTCAAGGTGGAAAAAGCACTTTCAATTTCGACCATCGATACACAATTAAATAATTTAAGAAATACCAGGTATCCATTGGTTTGCTTCCTCTGCCAGAAACTGATGTGGTTTCATTTTGTCCTGGGGACTGTGAGGACTCTGTATCACTACGCAGACCATGAATTTCAGTTTCCATGGTTGCTTTTTCTACCTCTTCTCCACCATGAATCACCACAGTTCCATAATCAACTGTAAGTACAGGTAAAAAAGGAGAGCAACTTTGAAATATCTATAACATTGTACATTGTAAACAAATATGTTTCAGAAAAAATAAACCAAACACATGCAGTACACCTTTTGCCAATCATAACATGTATTGAACATGAAGTTCATTCTGCAAAATAATACGACAAAAGAACCTTTTTTTAGTACTGCCTACATTTGGTCTCTGAGGAGTACATGCTATCTTTTTCATTCCTATACTATGCAATCTAAAACGTTTTTTGTTCTTTTAGTGCGCATTAATAGAGATTCTATAATGCAGGGCCATAAAAATAACAGACCGCCATAATGATTGCAGAGCACAAGCTAAGGATCAAAAGGGTAACATATTGCATAGCACATAGACAAAATGAACAACTTCTATACAACACATGGTGGGCAGATGGACCAAATCAGAAAACGAGCTATAACACATATCCGAAAAAGGCCACTTAGCCAAAATAAGACTTAAAAACATAGTTTTCAGAATTTCTTACAATTATTCTAACATGTACATAAATTGCTGAAGTTAGGAGGGCCAAAATCAAAATGAGGTGCGAAAAAAACACTGCAAAATGAGGGATACACAACCCCACCCCAACCAAAGCCGTCCCTGCCTCCTTATACATATAAAAAATTCTACATCTTCTCTCTCCCATTTCGTACTCTCCAGCACACATCATTAAGTTGAACCCATGATATGCACAGTATAATTAATGCTTATGAGAAATATCTGACTACAAAGTCTGCCTTATGTCACTTATGCTAACAACAGTCAGAATATAGGAAAAAATTTCACAGCCTCCTTTTCTTCCTCCCATTTATAAAGTGGTTACTTCCATATTGTTAATCAAAACTCATAAAAAAATTAAAAATATAATAGGACTGATAAAAGATCAATAATGCAACCACCTAAATTTACCAAGAGACATGAATCATGCCAGGTAAAGAATACCTAATGCACAAATTTTTTCAAACGAAATCTAATGTATTTCTCTGCAGCTTCAATTGATGCACATAAAAGTCCACTATAATTGATATAGTAAAATTCATACGAATTTCAGTAAAAAATTAATTAATGAGATGCAAACATAAAAAGCATACCTTCATTACCCAATACCCCACCACCTGTGGAATTGGGTACATCTGCCATCTGGGGTCTCTTAGATGGAACAGTATCTCCATAATCCTCATTCAATTTTGGACTTGCTTCTGGCTGTTTAGGGGTTAAAAGCAATATTGTTCATCAGAACTCATGCAATTGCTGGCAACATGAAGATTTGGCTATAAAGTATGGACCTACTTCTAATACAGCTGCTGCTTCAGTTTGAGCTTGCAAAGCCATTGACGCCCTAGCTTGCCTGGATTTTTCAATCTTTGGTAACATTGCCGAGGCTCCATATTTGCATTTTTCAATGAACTTGTGCTGAGTAAAAAATATATAAGAAAATTCAAGATGGCAATGATACAATCAATTTTCCATTTGATGAAAAAATTACATGTTACATGTCAATGGGTAACCAGCATCACTTAGAAAATTGAAGGCTCAAAATTCACCGATATGTGTTGGACAATATTTACTTTCTTAAATAAAATCCATAATATTGCTACTTACAAAGAGGTTGAGGGGTCAAATCCAAGAAATGCTATTTATCAGTCAAACACTAAAAAATTGGTCGAGTGAGCTAGTAGTGCATGCACTTCCTGCTCAATGGTGTCAATGATCATACATACTACTTTCAGACCTCACATATATCAATTTAAGCTTTTCGGTTAAATGCTCGTGACGAAATGCATTATATAATTTATCATTTTCTCTCCATACCTTCAGCATTTCGGCTGCAGTTGGCCGTAGACGTGGATCCTTTGTGAGGCACTTCGCAACAAAATCATGAAACACGAGAGACCTGCCAAAAAAACCAGATTACATGCTCCTCTAACAACCATATAGCATTGCAAGAAAGTAAAATTAGCAAACAAACCATTTTTCTTTGTCCTCGAGCATTGGAGCAGGCTCACTGGAAATCATGAATAAAACCTATGCCAGCCATAAGCAAATCAGACAAAGCTCAAGTGGCTCTTAAATCAACGAGGGAAAAATTATCACACAGCATAAATCAGAAAGCACAAAAGGATGAACGATATACATGTAAAGAGATATACCAACAAGGCAATGTGAACTTAATCAAGACTTTGATTTCACAAACTTTGCACATTAAAAGATGTTTCTCCTTTGGTTAAAACATCGACAAGAATTCAGTTGCAACAGCATATAGTAGTTGGGCATGCAATGCAGCACGAAAAATATCAGTAAGAGGGTAAACCAATCATCAGAAGTTCACCAGGAGGCTATTCCCTGAAAAAGATTGATCTTAACCCCAAAATTTTTTAGGTTTTTATAATCTGACTTAGAAGAGAAATAAATGAATACTCTCAGGATTGAGGAACCATTGCTAAGTAAACAACAAACAACTTTACATCCACAGTGAGCAGAGATCCTTTCAATCAAGTTCCCAATTCCCAGTTGTCTAGTTGCACAAATTGAACCTACCAAAATATTTCTTAGGTAGTTATGTTTTTGTAATTCAGTTAAAAAAGAATTGTGTCTAGTTCCTGGCTACGAATCTAATAAATTTGAAGCAATAAGGTCAGTTATACGGTTTAAATAACATCACTTAGCACATCAATTTAAAAATACGAAAACAACCAACAGAAGTTTTTTTGAAATATAACAATTGAAAAGAAAACAACACGTCACTTATACTTAAAGGTTCTGTTTTGTGAAAAGATAAAACAGAGTACTGATGCAGTAATAAAATAAAAAATCAAAATTTGCCCTCATCCACTCCCTAACAATTCAACCAATGAAAGAACAAACCAATGAAAAATATAAACTGATCGTAACTAAGTTCCATTGTACAATATACATAAGTGCATGAGATTCATTTCATTTCTTCCACTTCCAGGATCTACCTCTGGTACTATTTTACTCTTTGCACCACCAATAAGTCATCCTCCTAACATGTCAATTAAATATTTAAAAGGCCCTCTGACATCCAGTAACATATTAATCGCACTGTCACCAAAGAAATTGGTTCTCCCTAATAAGAATTTTGATTCTTGGGTAAATTAAAGTGAAAGCATCTGTCTTCCATCCACTTAGAACATGCATCATACAAATAATGAATTAATTGAACAAGCATTCAAAGAAAAGCAAAGATTAGCCACATAAAAATTGCTTTAAACAGTAACAAACATAAGTTTTCAAAGACTACATTATCAGGCACTGACCCTCATAGGATGGACTGTTGATCTTGGAGGAAGTCCCTGAAGAAGACAAAATGTCAAACATTTGAGATTTTATTGACAAGCATATATGATTTATGACCATAATACAAAACATGAGGATCTTTTTTCCCCTTCAATCACAGTAGCAATTATTTCACAAATATCAATTTTCAATCATTCCTTCTTTGACTGTTATAAATCAATTACTTCTTCCCCTCAATTCAGGAGTTACTGATGCTTATTAACCTGTTAAAGTAAAACAGTATAACACTTCTGAACATTTGCAACACTTTCCCAGTCAGCAAAAGACTTTTCTGTGTACAATGACTCAATGAGACTGCAATTTCCAATAATATTTGTATCGAAATATAATTTTATACAATTACAATGCATAATAAATAAGGGGTTCAATTAAGATAATTAGAAAACAGCTAATTTTTAAAAAGGAAACTTTTGTATAATTCAGGATAAGAATCTTGTTGGGTCAAGCTAAAGAGCAATGCATCAAGATTCATTTCTTCTAACACTTAATGTTGACTCCGGCGTAATCAATTCACACTATTGTAACCAAACGTTGGGCATAATAACTAGCACAGTTTTCTACAATGTTTTAAAAGGCTCTAGGCGTCAGTCGAGCGGCTGGAGCCTCTGGGGGCCTAGGCGGTTTTTAATTTTTAATATTTATTAATGAATTAGAATAATAAATTTAACTAACACAAAGTTTTATATAATTAAATTAAAAATGCAGGTAACACTTTTTCTGAGCTTTGGCAACACTTTTCTGGCTTTGACCACCTTGGACTGCCTAGTACTGCCCGATTATATAAAATCGTGACGGTGTTCCAAAAAAACCCCGCCTAGGCAACTGCCTTATAAAACACTTGTTTTGCTATCCTTATTGCATCACAAGGTATTTGCAATAGACCAACCATTATTTAGATTAAGGATTTAAACAATTTGTATACTTGAGATTCATGAACCAAAAGAATATACCTCAGCCATTTCAATTGCAGAAACACCAAGAGCCCATACATCGACCTGAAAAGAAACATAAATAGATAATATGCTGGTGATGTTATAACAGTGATATGATAAAGGCAAGGGGACAATAAAAATGCATATTCTCGCAACACATCTAAGTACTAGAGTCCAGTGTCATGCAATACAGCACAAAGTTTTATCAAAATTCGATATAAGAATAGCTACTGAAGCAGATCCAAGTTTGTCTAGTGAGGGATTGCAATGGGTTCGATAATTTGCTAGATTTAAGCATCATTCACAGACCTAGAGTAGCCCAAACCATATCTCATTTTTTTGTAGCCATTAGAAATGTGATAAAAAAATGATTTATCATAAATAGCAAAACTATGTCTCAGTCAGACTTTGAGACTATTTAAGTGCAATCTTTCATTTAAGGATACTCCCACACTTCCCTACAAACTGTCTAGTAAATGCCCAAACCTAATCTGGGCTAAATACCAGCAACTACTACAAACACTCAACCAACACTGCCTGTTTCAGATTCAGGGTCTAAGCAGGTGCAGGAATTTGTTCATATATTCTTAAAGTATATCTGGTAGTGGTAATAGTTCGAGGTTTATCAGGTACTCATAGGAGACCCCACTCCCAATATAAGTTCACTACGTACACTAGGAATAAACTTAGACTTGAAATTTTATAATTAGTCAAGGAAAGATCCATAATGATACCCCAACGAGTACTTTTTCAGAATAATGCAGGTCCAAAACTACAGGCAGGATGTTCAAATATTCTGCTATCCAGTCCTATAAGATTAATTTGCTTACTCATCCCAGCACAAAGTTCAAAATGTTCAAATAACCACAACCAGCAGAATAAGGAAAGCATATGAACAACCAATAACAGAAAAATGATTTATTAATGCAGTACCATTACTGAAAGTAAAGGCAAGAGGCATGGGAAACAAGTATTCACATCCATTAATGAAAAACATAATACCTTTCCATCATACCGACTTTCCTGGATAACTTCTGGAGCCATCCAATGAGGAGTGCCGATAAACTGCAGTGAAGACAAAAATTCCTTAACAATTTACTTCAATGACTACATTATCACCAATATAATTAAAGATCTACATAAATATGTATTGCACAAAAGCCCAAACGATCATAAAACAACATGAAGGACAGAGAAGGAGAGCATTAAATAGAGTAGTAGATTTGACATACTGTATTGCGCTTTGACATGGTCCTCGTAAGCTGTGCTGCTACTCCAAAATCACCTGCTCAGAATGTAACAAAGTAACAAAAGTATTAAAAGTTAGCTAGCTTGTAAGTTGTAAGCTCTTTTCAAAAACTGACAATGTAAACAAGGCAACAAAATTTTAAAAACGTATGCTCCATGATAAAATAATAATTAATAATTAAAGCATCTTCAAATGCTAAATAATAATATGACCACAGTTGTTATGGCGCAATGGGGTCAAGTGCGCCAAGGTTCAAGGCGAGGCGTGTGCCCAAGTGACACAAGGCGCAAATAAGCTAAAACATTTTTTAAAATAAAATACGACACTCATGTCAAACTCAAATAGAATCTAAGGTAATATAAAACAACCAAGTTTAAAATATAAGCTAAATCTAAAATTAAAGAAAAAGTATTCAAGTCAAACAAGCAAATAAATTAAAATTTCTGTTTTTACTTGTTTAATTTTTGATGTGTCACTATAACTTTGTTTATTGTTTTGTAGTTTGCTAGTATTATTTGACTTGAACTTTGAGAATGAATAAAAATGAGGAACAAGCATTAATGTTTCTATACCTTTAGAAGATTTTGTCATCTTAAATATGCAAATCTTAAAGTTCGTCTTCCTACTTATGGAGAATTATAGTAGCTTCAAGTCTCTAATTTGGTAGTGTTTCCTTAACGGATTCTTTATTTAAAGAGACATTCAAGTCATTGTGTATAAATTTATAATTTTTGGAGCCATTTAATTCAAAAAATTCATCAAAAAGAAATATCCATCATAAAATAGCTCACAAGCTGGCCTAGTGCACCTAGGCGCTGGAGGCGGATAGCCGAGTGACTACACCTTGCCTGAGGTCTTCCGAGGTGCTGGACTACTAGCCTCGAGCGCCCGGAGCACGAGGCACACCCGTAACAATTATGATTTTCACAGGTGTGACCAACTTTACTGTTTGTTTCATAGGTGAAATGGCCATATGGGAACATAACATTATTCTCTAAGATTTATTTCCTTTCTTGTAAATCAAATCTGGTATTACTTTTTACTTGCATGATAATAAAAGTACTCACCCAATTTGACTTCCCCTTGCTCTGTTAACAAAATATTACCACCCTTGATATCTCTATGGACCTTGAAAATTGAATGCAAATAGGCCAGACCCTACAAAAAAATTCAAGGAAAATACTTGATGGAATAAGAATCAACCAGAAGAAAATTCAGAAATATAGAACTACATAATATTTTAACCAGCATTGATTTAAAAGTTTAGGCCACATTACAGGACAATTATTTTCCTTAAACGTGCAGAATGTCAAATACACTTTTCAATGAAACCAACTATAGAAAACTAAAGAAAGAAAGCTAAAACAAGTTGTTTCTTAAGTTTCTAAACCAAAGCAAAGTTTAAGTAGGGTTCCCTTCATGAATTCACTCTATCTGCATTAACATAGTTTTGAACATGCAATGCTTAGTTACCGATTGCATCTAAACTAACCAAATAAACTATACCTTTAGTGCCTCTCTGCATATATATGCTATTTGATACTCCTCCAAAGGCTCATCAGTAACATTCATTAAATCGGCTACACTTCCACCTCCACAGTACTCCATTACTATCTGCAAAAACCAAATAAATTATCTTCCTAAGATTCAAATTAAAACGTGTATGCAAGCATAAATACAGATTGTCAGGTGAAATCTATTAACCTAAAAAATTTATAAGAAAAATTAAAGTGAGTTCATACCCATAGGTATTCTTCCCCTTGATAACTACCCAAATATCGAACAACATTTGGATGGCTACATTGTTGCAGCATCTCAATTTCACCTCGAATCTCTTCATATCCCTCCTCCTGGAAAGAAGTAGAATCAAAATTCAATTCAGCATTTGTACAAACCCAATCAGTCTAAAAACTTTATTGTTGTAAAACAACAAAGAATACTCACCCCCTCGCTTAATGATATAACCTTGATAGCAACAAGCTCTGACGTTCGTAAATCTCTTGCCTTGTAAACAGCCCCGTAAGAGCCCTTCCCTGACATCATGAAAACTCGAACTCAGTATAATTTCTGAAAAGAGAAGTACTAGAGGTAAAGCTCAAATGATAGTAAACGAAAAAAATACATTTAGAAACATGATAAACAGTGATACATTAAAACTGGTTCATAACCTTGAATAGATCAAATCACTACTAACTCAGTTCACAAAATAGGTATTAAGAGAATAAATAATGCAAGAGTGTTCTCTATTTTGACCAACCCCTATTATCCAAACAGAAAATTCAGTTCAAAGCACACACACCTAGTTCATTGAGCAATTCGTACTTTGTAGTAGGATCTTCCCTAGTAACACTCTCTGGGATAGAGCTTGTTGAAATTTTGCTATGTAAATGCCTAGACTCCTCTACTGAAGAAGATCCACTACTTTTCCGCTGCTTCCCAAATCCATGCTCCCCCACAGCCTGCATGCTTGCAACCGCCCTCCCCATTGTGGATCCAGTGTCGGCTCTTGCAGTCCTCCTCACCATAGTCCCACTCACAGTCGACTTCAGCACAAAAGTGCCAAACCCTTCCCCTTCGTCGTCATCAGCACTATCGTCTCCGGCTTCTATTCTCTTACTATAACCAACATAGGGAGAACTTGGCGGTTTCCTTAAGGACGACGCAACTGAAGATGTTGACGACGATGTTTGAATCGGAGGGCGGCTCCGAGTAGTTTTGACAATCATCGTACCGAAGTCACCAGCATTCCCATCGTCGATGTCGTCGTCAAGAGGATCTCCGCCTCCGAAATCTTTAGGAAGTCGTTTAAGAAGGGGAGGAAGGGATTCTTCGTCTTCTTCGTCATCTTGAGATCCCCCACCTTTGTAGACCATAGTAGCGTAGATGCCGTCATCAGGTACTAGGGTTTTGGAGTCGGAGTCTGGTTCGGAGACGGAGTCATGGACTACGACGGTGGAGTATATATCAGATTTCTTAGGGGTTGTTCTACGGCTTGTCCGGCGACCGGAGGGCGGGAAATCCATTCTTCCCTCACGGGAGGTGAAGATTTGGTTGGGTCATGTGACCGTTGCTGGTGTTACTGACGAGAAACGAAAACTTCTCACTGCTAGGAACCATTTGGGCCTTTTCGGCCCACTCCATAAATCTGCAAAAAAGATGACCAATCGGGAATCAGAGCAAATCCAACCATTCATGGATACGAGCAAATTCTATGGTATTTTAAAGGATTTTTCATATATAAAGATCATCATTCTGAAGAACCAATATATTGTTATTGTTTTTCCTACGTATTTGTTAGTTAATTTTGTGATTGATATGATAATAATAAAATATTAAGTTTAAGAGAATTTTATGTAAGCAATTGAAATATATGAATGGAGTGAAAACTGTGTAAATCCCGTAAAATGGAGTTTGATAAACAAAAAATGAGGAATAGGGTTGGAGTTGCTCTTATTAATTATTAGGGGTGTAAAAACTGAACTTAATTAAAACAACTGATCGAACCGATGAATTTCGATTTAGTTTTTCGATCTCGGCGGTTCAGTTTCGGTACTTCATTTATGTACTTTCGGTTTATTTGGTCGGTTCAATTTTAATTGAAAAATAATCGATATAACCGAACCAATCAATTAACTGTAAACACTCTTAAAAATAATGCATTGTTACCAAATTCAAAATCACTTTGTCTCATATTTCCTAATATATTACAAAATTAAAATCAAATAATTAAGTTTAAATAGTATGACATCATAGATTTTGTTTCTTTGTCATCACAAGGAACTTCTCCCTAAAAGATTGTTGAATAGAATAGAAGAAGGTGGAGAAGAATGCAACAAAAGAAAAATTAAAGAAAATACGTAGTTTACTGGCAAAATGGCGTCCCGCTAAGAAACTTAACAACAAAAGTAAAGCTGATTTCAGGTTTACCTTTTTCTGCGTTACTAATCTTTTGAGTTTATATTATGATTTTTTTCTTGAAAAAAGTCTTACAATTCTTTTTATTTTTTCAAATAAGGAATTCCACCGTGTAAAAGAATTGGAGCAATGGGCGAAATACTTTTTTTATCAATTTTAATTAATAATTTAATTTATATATATATAAATATATATATATATATATATATATATATATATATATATATATATATATATAATAAAAATTAAAAAGTGGTTATTGATAACTAATTCAATAACACTTATACTACATTATAAAAAAAATCGAAATAACCGATCGAACTAACCACATTAATTCGATTGGTTCGGTTTGGTTTATCATTTTTAATCTATTCGATTTTTAGTGCAATTGATTCGGTTTGTTATTCAACCAAATCAATTAATGAACACCCCTATTAATTGTTAAATGCATCTATTTTTTTTGAATTGTCACTATTAGAAAGAGTGTGTCAATTGCTACTTTTTTTCGAATTTTCTTTCAATGAAAAAAACTAGAAATGCATTTCCACTTTACTAATAAGATTTTGAAAAATTAAGCAGTTCGATTACAAAAAAATGGTATATTTAGTGAAATAATTTATTTCTTAGTAAGAATTAATAGAATTTTATAACATTTTTTCATATATATTATAGTTCACTTTCTAATTGAATTTGTGATTTTAATATATTTAAAAAATAATAAACATGGTTATTTCCTTCTAGATCCAACTAATCTAGTCTAAAGTCCGGATGCCAACTATTAGCTAGCCTACCGATTTTTAAAACATAAGTTAAATTGCATAATAATGCTTCGAGTAAAAAAACAGAAGGCAAAGTCATAAATTCATAGGATGATAAAGGTCATACATTAAATCCACCAAAAAAAAAATATTGCTTAAAATTCTACTCATGCATCTTACTTAGACCTGGGCATGGGTCGGGCCGGGCCGGGTTCGGGCCGAGCCTTATCGGGCCTAACTAAATAATGAATAGCCCAAGCCCGGCCCAAACCCACGAAAAAATACATCGGGTTCGGGTCGGGCCGGGCCTTTAATAAAATAATCAAAACCAAGCCCGGCCCGCGGGCCTAACTATTAATTGTTTCAACTAAAAAAAATTAAAATTTATTACTAAAAAATAATCGTGAAAAAACAATTCCAAATATATTTGTAGTATAAGTCATAAAATTAAGTTTAAATGTTAAACTTTAGCAAAAAATATGAAAATTTTCAACCATATAATTTTTTTTACTTTAAATGTATATAATAAATATATATTTTTAACGTAATAATTATTATTTCGGGCCGGACGGGCTTGGGTTTTATTATTAAAACCAAACCCGGCATATATTTTACTCGAGCCACTTCGGGTTCGGGCCGGGTCGGGCCTAATCACCAATCACCTTATCCAAGTCCATCCCATAAAGAACGGGCATGGACGGGTTCCGCGGGTCAACGGGCTCGTGCCCAGGTCTAATCTTACTACATCACAGTTAAATAAAATGTGGGAAAATATATTTGATATATGCATTAAAAAAAAAAACATAAAAGCAAATTTGATTCAGTAACTGTGAAACCTTGATAAATTGATAAATAAAAGTATGTTACTTAGTATTCTGTAAACATCAATTATTAAGATAAAAAAAAGATAAGTTTCTGTTCAATATATAAAGATGACTAAGGTATGTTCTTGGGAACTTATAATCGTATAAAGAGATCCATTTCAGATTAGATCTGCAAATTAATAAGTTGATTCAGTTCAGCCAATGCAACCTAAGCAATGCTGAAAATTGCTGATTCAAAAGTCAATGCTTATAAAACAAACGCACTTTGATTCGAAAATATCAAAACAACACCAACACCATCTCTATATTACATCACATGATGCATCAAGTTTCCATTGATTACATAAAAGCTGAAGCATGCATTGCTTCATCTAATTGACATGTTTCTCAGTATATTTCAGTTACTACCACCACCACCGCCGGGTCCACCACCAAAGAGGTATCCCAGGGAAGATCCACCGCCAGGGGCAGCATGCACCTTGGTAGAAGGTCGATCCTAAAACGGTAATAACAAGTTAGGGTTATGTGAAACTCCAAGACAAGACTTGCTATGCATGTAATGAAACCCAATTACGCACAGCAATAAAAGTTACAAGAAGCAATAAAAAGCTAGTTGGACCTTTATCTATGAATAGTTTAACACGTTAACTGCAGCTAAAAGAAAGTGATGGAGAACATCTAATGAAAACAATCAAACCTTATATTCGTTACATTAAATCATAATATGGAGCAATCATTACCATTTAGGCCACCAAACATGCCTCTGCAGTAGAGAAATAACAAATGGATAAAAGAAAGGTACAGAACAGCAGATTCTAATCAATGACCCAATTAACAATGTGGGCTTAATCTATGAATCGATTTGCACGGTTACTCGATACGGAATTGAGAACCAAGGCAACAACAATTCAGAGAGAGAACCATAATCATAAGAAAAACAGTGCAACATCTGTGCACAAGTCCTGTCATTGTAAAACTTGGGAATCATTTTGACTTCAAACATAATAAAAAACTCATAGAATCTAACTTTGCAGCTATAGTTAAACTGAAAACTTGAGTACAACAGTACAACCCCATGAATAGAGTTTAGCATTCAGAAGAAGAGTGTACCCGGGAAATATGCAGCAATTAAGGCCTTTCTTGGCCAACTCATATCCAGTAAGATAAATTACAGGAAGTTTGTTCCAGCTACAAGGAGTGATGATATAGCATGGGCGATGGGCCTAAGCTAAAGGTATAACACTTGTGGTAATGGCACTACTAGTACAAAACTGTAAGCTACTTTCAGAGCATAGTAGTAAGAATCATACCGTGAGGAAGTTTCCTGTGTTCTGGCCATCAGCTCGCATATAGTTGTTAGCAGAAGTACTATTAATACCAGCAGGAATCTGCTTGGTAATATCGACAGGCTGAGGAGCCACAGCAGGTTTGGGGGTAGGTGGATCATTTGAAGCAGGTTGGTGAGCAGCAGCTTTTGGAGCCTCTCCATTCCCAAACAAATACCCCAACGAACTTTGCCCTCCACCGCTACTAACTCCACGACCCATGCTCTACCTCCTGTACACATTAATAAACATTTATGCCTTTAACATCCCAAGGGGGAAGAAACAGAACCATCAGCAATGAACCATGACCATGTAAGCATAAGTTCAGACACAGCCACAATAAGTATACCCAAGCTCCAAGCAGGAAATGAAGCAAGATCACTGAGCTTTCTAATAAATTAAATCACTGAAGCATAACAAAGAGAAAACAAGATCTGTTTTGCTTGGAACAGTCCCTCTCAATTCCCTAAATACAATAAGAATTCAACGTTCAAACGCACAAGCCTGAACAAAGTGACCCCATTTTCGTAGACGAGATCCACAACACAAAGTAACAAATTTTAACTCGGGGGCTCGGGATCTAAAGCAGCAAAGAATAAAAAGCATATTGAAAAGAATCTGTTCGGCCTATCTACCGCATTTCACTTCCGATACAAACTATAAGCAATTAACCAATAGAAAATACAACGATCCAACTACTCTAATATAATAAAAATTAACAATTAAAACGAGATATCACTACCGAAAGTGCAAAGCAAACGATAGATCTAGCAAAAGAGACTGCGTTCTTACCGACCGAGTTCAAAACATCAGCTGCAAATAATGCAAAGCAATAGCAACAAACGAGAAGCAAAAATGCAGAGAAGTATTAGCTAAACATGAAAAATTAAAGATGAGAAAAGAAGAGTACCTTGAAGAATGTGAAGATTAGATCTGGAGAGGAAGAAGAATAAAAACCGAAGCAGAGAGAAAAGTAAAGAGGAAGCAAGCTGTAACTGAACTCAGAAACACTGAAAGCGAAATTTGAGCGTTACATTGATAAATGGATTTTTTTCCAATTTCAAACCATTATTATTGATAAAATTTCGTCGTGTGTTATTTTGTCTCATCCAAAACTTTTTCTTTTTGTTTTTAACTTTTTTCAATTATTTGTCTAACAAAATGTAATTTTTGCAATAATTGACTGCTCTTTGGATTAGGTTCATATCTTACTATGGTGAACTTTTCAAACCTTCTTTTAGATGACGATTTAGTAAAAAAATAGTAATTTTAAATTTTGGATTTCTATTCAAACCCAACACCATTCTTTTTTAAATGAACGTTAAAACTCATTTTCTAATTGTTGAAATTGTTTAAAAAAGTTTCGAACATTTATTATAAGAATAGAATACTCTATACATATAACACTTTTATTCAGGTATTCTTCATTAGGACACTTTTATCGGTTGTGTTAAACTAAACTACTTGTCCGCATTCATTATATGTGTAAATAATCTCTCAAAATATATAACGCTTTTGATCATAGATCTTTTTCTTTGGAGTTATACCTAAAATTCCGTTATTGTTAGTGTAGAATTTTGTAAGTTGTATTAATCTACACTTGTTGTCCGTGTTTATTATAGGGATTAAATACTCTCTGTACATATAACACTTTTAGTCAGAGCATCTTCTTCATCAGAATAACGTCCAAAATTTCGTTATGTTTGCAAGTGTAGATTTTTTTCGATTATCTTAACCTACACTTGTTGTCCGCAATCAATATAGGTATTAAATAGAATATGTATATATAACTCTATCAAAGTATTTTCTTTGTCAGAGTTACGTCTAAAATTTTGTTACACTAAAATTACAGGTGCTCATTTTGATTGTTGTCGGCATTTATTATAGGTACTAAATAGTCTATGCACATATAATACTTTTAGTCATAGTGTCTTTTTCGTCAGAGTTACGTCCAAAATTTCGTTACACTAAAATTATAAGTGTAGATTTTCATCGGTTGTCTTAATCTACACTTATTGTCCGCATTCATTATAGGCATTAAATATTCTCTGTACATATAACACTTTTTGTCAGAATCACTTCTTCATTAGAGTTACGTCCAAAACTTCGTTACACTTAAATTGCAAGTGTAGATTTTTGTCGGTTGTCTTAACTTTCACTTCTTGTCCGCATTCATTCTAGATACTAAATACTATCCGTACATAAAACACTTTTAGTCAGAACATCTTTTTCATTAGAGTTATGTCCAAAATTTTGTTACACTTAAATTGCAAGAGCATATTTTCTGTCAATTGTCTTAACCTATATTTGGTGCCCGCATTCTTTATATACAATACTCTCTTCGTGCATGTAACAATTTTAATCGTAGTATATTACTCCCTCCGGTTCCTAATATTTGTTATTTTAGAATTTTCATCAAAACCAATAAAGCATTCAATACACTATAAAATGACTATTTTAACCATTTTACTTTATAATAAAATTATCTCTCTTCTTAATTACCAATTTATAAATTAATCTACACTTCATATCTTTCCTAATTAATGCAAGGGTAAATTAGGAAAATTTGGTTAAAAAATACATTGATATTTTAAAATGAAAAATATTAGGAACCAAAGATCAAAGTCTAAAATGACAAATATTAAGAACCGAATGGAGTGTTTATTAAGTTACAAGTATTGACTTTTGTTGGTTGACTTTTAACTTACAATAACATCTTAAATATTGATTATATATTATATTGAAGTACAATAGTTTAAGTCAATATGCAAAAGTAATAATAGCATGAATTAGCATGTAATTTCATCACTCAACTATTTGCAATCTCTGTATTTCATGCTTGAACCGCAGAGAATAGTAGAAAAAAACACATACAATTTAAATTTCATTTAATTTAAGGAGAACAATTATATTCACAGCTTCCAGTTTTAATGTGTAGTAAATTATTGCCATTTTTTTATACAGTTTATCTTGAACCGAGGATAATTAATTGCCATTTTTTATACAGTTATTAAAATACAGAATTTATATATGTTTATTGAACAAATAGATAAAATAAGATTATGTGTGTACACAGAACACAGCAAATAGCTCTTGAGTCGTTGTAGTTGGACCTGTTCGTCCGGGGTTAGGCCGGGTTTACAATATCATTCCCAAACCTGGCTCAAGCCAGTGAATATTTTATTTGTTATAAATTTTTTTATTAAACTAAATAGAAAAAAATATAAAATAAGTTAAAATATGTTTAAATTTTAAATATAATTGCATTATTTACTTAAAATATTTAATATTCAGTATCATTTATTGTAATTAAGTATACAAATTTAACAGTATAAATTATAAAATATAAAATCTTAAATATTTAAAATTTAAAATTTGGATGCATAAATGTATAATAAATAAATAAAATTATTTATCACGCGGAATTCGAATTGGGTTTGGGTTAATTATATAAAAAACCAAATCTGATTCATAAAAAACTTCAAGAATTGAAGGGTTCGGGTTAAGATCAGTTTTTTTAAGAAAAGGAAAGGAATGTTCAAGCCCGATCCGTTGAAACGGGCGCCAACAGGTCTAGTTGTCGCCCATACAATATTGTAACGTTTTACAAATATTGTAACCCATCTAATCATACCTTTTTATATCTAAATAAACAAGTGGTTGATATTCTGTGCAATATAATGTTTATAGTTTCAAAATAAAAAGCATATCCATCTATATCTTCAATTTTGAATGTATGAGTAATTATAGTTATTGCTGATGTATATGAGCATTTTAGAAAACCTTCCACCCACTAGCATAGTTTTATTATTATACCATGATATGAATTCTCAGATCATAGAAATAAAAAAAAAATCATAAGATTTGTAGAATCTAGCAGCAGCAGTAGAAACATGATGAGCTCCTCTAACGTTACAACTGCCTCACCAGTTTCTTAAAAGCAGCAACCCATTTTACTAGGAAATATTCGCCCACATAGTGAGAAATATTCGCCTACATAGTGAGTGGGTATTGTACTGGCCTAGACAATCTTCACCGTATCTATAAGCATCAACTTTTAAAATTAAACTAACATTACCTAAATTGCCTACCAAGGGGTGTACCCAATCTTACCTTTATGATAACACAGAAACTATTTCCAATTGACCCTGAAATGGAGTTGCAACCTATAAGTTCAGGTAAATTAATGAATCATTTTTTGATTTAATCCATTATATTCCAAAGTAAAAGAATGGTGAACTTTGGCCCATCAAAATAATGGACACTTAAAAAATTATACAAGAAACCTAAAACTTAGAGCAAAGAAGAAACAATTTTCCCCAACCAAATCCCCCCGCTCCATGAAAATTTCAGTTTCCATTAATGAAATGCTCGCCTGACACGTATAATGGTCTTCAAAAGAATGGAGGTTGAAGTATGTGATGAGAAGAAGTTCATACACTACTGACAAAGAGTGTATTGTTAAAATATGGGGCAATATAACGGTCTAGTGAAGAGTATATTGCAGGGCCAAGCACTTGCATACAAGACCAAACAAATATAAAATCAGGGTTTAGATTAGCTGCCAGAATTTGCACTAGAAATTTTAACTTTGAACAGCATAGAAGTGAGGGGCAAGCTCAGTCAACCATAAATAGTCAACTCTAGTAAGATTGCGGATGTATTTATTACTAGTCTGGAGTAGTTCATTGTAAATTATGCACTCAGCCTTCGAATGGAACAACACAGAAGAAGGGTGAATCTGCACAACCTGACCAGACGCTAAAGCCCTGCAAATTCATCCAGTTTAGAAACTGTTTCATGCATGCAAAAGAACTATAAAAAAATCTGAAGATAAAATAGAACGTATGGAGAAAAATTGGACTATGCATGCTTAGATGCAGCCTGATTATGCAAAGAACCAGTTTCATCAATTCCGAAGCTCAATCAGATGTAGGATTGCTAATGAGCTGAGCGGTTCGCGATCGGCTCGGTCAAAGCTCGGCTTGATAGAGCTCGACTCGAGTTCGATAACTGCTCGAGATATAAATGAGTCAAACCGAGCTTCTTAAGGTTAGGCTTGAAAGCTCTCGAATATTTTAATTAGCATATTTTATTAAATTCGTATATATGCATTGCTATAACTATGATCAAAGTCGGACTTTAATATTAACAATATCATTAGCTTGGTAATCAACTTATATTTCTATTCCTTTTTCTCTGAGTTCCCAAAAAACTTTAGGTACTAATTAAATAAAAAAATTATGAATTGGTATCAAAAACTCATTTAGGCTCGCAAGCTCGTGAGTTCGAGCGGAGCTTATCAAAAGCTCGGGCCAAGCTAAAACAAGCCGAGCTTATGTAGGTTCAGTCTCGGTTCAGCTCGTGAACACCCCTAATCAAATATAAATTCAATACCTGTATGTTCCTTCAGGCTGCTTCAAAGCTGCATTAAGGAAAAAGGAAGCCGCAAGGCATCTACGAAATTGAAGCATGTCATCCCCACAGGAAGAAACTCGAAGACCCATTTGTTCAACATGTCTATGAATTTGACTGGACAAAAATATAAGACTGTGTAAGTTTTAACACCAAAATTTAACTATTAGTTGCTATGATAAACTGGAAAGTTCTTAAAATCGCAGTCGTAGAAAGGAGTAAAATATTTTGACCTGTGAATGTCGCGAGCATGCCTCAAGGAACGACTATTGATAAAATTCTCCCTGCACCACTTCCTCAAAACTTTATCAAGTTTCCCTTTTAGATTTTTTTCACTGGTGATTTCCATCTTTCTCTTTCCCAAAAGTTCATCAGCTGCTCGATACACATTAATTAAAGTTAGGTGATCTCCATCTGAACTTGCAAAGCACTTCATTGCACTTTTTGCCTGCCAAATAAATACAAAATGTGCTTCTTGACTTCAGGTATCTAATAACAGGAAAAACGCTAGTAATATTAATAGCACAGAAGTAGAGAAACAACACTCCAAATATGTCATCATAAATAATGTTAACAAGATACGAAAACACAATTAATAGCTTGATTATAACAAAAATAGACAGTAACAAATTAATATCAGAAATTAATAATAATGCGTACAAACTTTTTTGGTGAACTTATCATCCTAAGATTCCAACAGCAAAGTATCTATACATGCATACCTCATCTAACTTCTCACGAGGACTATAAAAAATAGATTCCACAGAAAGCATTGCAACAGCTATTAGCATTTCCTCTAAGCAGTTGAACTGACTTGCTAGGATGAGAGCTTTGGAATAAATAGGATCTAAGGGGAGCCGAGCCATTTGATGTCCAACAGGATCAGATAGCTTGCATTCATCAGTCAATGCACCAAGGAGAAACAAGTGTTCCAATGATTTGATTATAGCTGCCCTGTTCAAATGAATAAGATTTATAATATATATAAGAGGATATGATATATTCAGTAACAATCGGGCCAGTATGCCTTCACAATACAGCACAATTCGTTCTATTGTTTTTTTGTACATGCCTATCTAGACTTTAGTCTGAATCTTTTATCAAGTCCAAACCGATGTCAGTCTACATAGTTCATTTACTAGAACTCTAAAAGGAAGCGTAGTTGGATCAGTACGCTTGTAGATATTCAGTTATCATTATCATGAAGCTAATGACAGACATGATAGCCTCAGAAGAAAGAAATATGCAAAAATAAAAACCAGTAAGATTAATACATGTAAAACCTATTTGCCATGGATGAAATTCAGATAATAATAATCACGGTAATTTATTATTAATGCCCACCAATTTATATATAAATATATATATATATAAATATACACACACACACACACACACACACACACACACACACACCAGATCCCCGACAATCCATGCACATAAATAAATAAGTTACTGCCAAAAGAGAAATTTATATACAAAAATGCACAGGAAACTTCACATGGACCAAGTGCCAATTAGAGAAACCTGGAAGCATAATCAGGGCACTGAGAAGTCGACATTCAAGAAGTGCAACAAAATGGATGATCAAATTTTACAACAATAGGAAACGGCCCAACCCTCTATAGAAGTAGCAAACCCGTTAACCCACCAATCATTTGTTGCAAAGTCTAGCTAATGTAGAAAGATGATAATTCAACATGATATACAAAGAGTCGCATGAAACTATCAGAACAGAACTATGAAAAATCTGGGCTTATTACCTCGATGGTTTTTCCATGAAATCAAATCCAATGATATCATCAACACCTAAAGCCTTGAGCTGCAAGATGACATTTGACAGGTTACAGCGCTTAATTTCTGGTTTTGTGGAATCCTCAAGTTTCTCAAATTCGTTCTCTGGGTAGAGTCGAAAGCACTTGCCAGGTCCTTCACGTCCTGCACGGCCACTGCAGCAAAATATAAACAGTTACCCCAATAAGCAGAATTCTAATTCGAACAGTCAATGCCCAAAAATTTCGACAAAACAATAGAAAATAAATTTACCAATTAAAATTTACAATATGACTACTTTCTGCTGCAGTGCATGTAAATAGAATAATTAAAACAAGCTAACTTAATTTTTATTTTTTTATAAGCAATCATTTACTTTCAACCACCTAAGAGTGCACACAGAGGGACAGGAAGAAGGATACATCAAAATGCAGAAGGCCACAAAAAAACCCAAGATAACTGAAGTCCATTGAAGATATTGCTCATAGACATGGAGAAAGATTATCACGCCAGCATGCCACCAAATTTCAACAACCTGTCCTATCTTAGGATTTTTAGGTATGATATAATATGAATGATGACAAAAATAATTTACAGAGCATCGACCACAATCATCTTGCAATTTGTCCACACTAAAATTTTCTTTGGCATGCACAGCAAACCTTGTTTCATTTAGTCCATAAATAACTAATTTCTTTTAATTCTCCATTGCGTAGTTTTGGTGTCTACCTCCTTTGAAGAGCTTGAGCTTTTGATGTTGGAATAATTATCAATGATTCCACTCCTTTGACTGGATCATAGGAACGTGCTTTTACAAATCCAGGATCTATGACATACTTGATTCCAGGTATTGTGACAGATGTTTCAGCAATATTTGTTGCCAAAATTACCTACACACACCATCAAATGAAAACAAAATAAAAAAGAGCTTACATTGTACACCACATGGGCTAGGAGTGATGTATAAGGATGGAATATAAAAACTAAAACACATAAAAAAATTTAGTGTTATAAAACACAACATTGCTCATAGATGTATCTACCCATGCAAGTTTTTGCATATCTTTTTCCTCGCACGATAACACAAATAGCAATGAATGATAGCTGACACATAATCAGTAACTATGTTCAAATAGTGCTCACAAATATCCAGCACTCCATTGACATCTCCAATATAACGGAGACTTATAAGTCAAATTCATCAATTTGACACTGTTTGGGTGATTCAAATCATTGAACAACTGATGATTTGCAAGTCAACAAAAAACATTTTTTATGATATTCTCATGATAGATTCAGCAGAACTGGAAATGCAGAGATGATGGTATATGTCACCTCTATGATACAGCTCAACCCTATCTGAGACTCAATCCAAATCTACACATTCTGTCAATAATGACAACATATTAAGAGAGTAGAGACATCCTATTTGCATCATAAAGGCAAACTCACATGCACCATTAAGCTACCTTACGATGCCCAGATGTAGCTGGCATGAAAACTTGCATTTGCTGTTCTGATGGAAGAGATGAAAATATGGGGACAGTCAACAACTTTCGGCTGGTTTCAGGTAGTTGTTGAAGCCGCTCCATAACAAGTCTCTCAACAGATTCAATCTCTTCTTGCCCAGTGAGAAACACAAGTATGTCTCCGGTGGCCTCATCCAAGTGAATCTAATGAATCATGGTAAGAGATGGATCAGAACTCATTTGATTTTCAAGAAAATAAATAAGATCACATGAGCCACAGATTACAGTTGGACCCTCAAATTTAAACGAAGGCAGTCAAATATAAAGGCAGCCAAAACATGAACAGAACAACTCAATAGAACTTGAAAAGGCAATAGGAAAACCTGGAAGATTGTGATCAAGGCTGCTTCAAGATAATCTGGCTCAGCATGAAGAGTATACATTATATCCACTTGATGTTGGCGCCCTTCAACATGAACAGCTTTAGCACCACCAAAGTACTCCGAAAAAACGCGAGCATCCAAGCTGGCAGACATGATGATTAACTTCAGTGGAGGAAATTTTCTGTTGTGGCACTGCTTGAGAACATTATCTCCTTGCAATCCATTTTCCCTCTCCTTCGCTATCCCATTGTTCGCCTTCGCAATGTTATTATTGTCACGGTCACTCTCATGATTTAACCTTGCTTTTTGTACATTTTTAAGCAAACCGAGTAATACATCAGTGTGGACTGTTCTCTCATGAGCTTCATCAACAATGATGACTGAATATCTAGAAAGGTAAGGATCCAATAATGCTTCCCTGTATGTACATGAAGACTGACATCAGTTTGAACACAATAAAATATTCAATAAAACAGTTGGAATAGGTATATAAAGAAAACATCGCACAAGTATCAAATAATTTTTTCCACCGATATAAGTTTACTAGTAGCACATAATTTGATCAATGAATAATACAGCAAAAGCCTCGATTCCAGACAAGTTAGAGTCAGGTATGTATTCCAAGACTGTCAATGTTTTTCTCTTCCCTTCTTGACCATATTAAAATCTATTCTTCTTTTCTTCTTCTTCTTTTCTTTCAATTACAGTCCTTGATACATAATTTTACCAATAATTTTCCTTCTCTCTTAACACTTGGATAAAGCATAGTAGGCATGATAAGCTTCATAAGCTTTTCTTTCAGTTTTAAAGGTATACTTATATTAAATAATACCACTACTGTACTTTTCCATTGAATTGACTCAATCTTTATCTAATCCTATCATTTACTCCCTCTTCTATCTACCAATTCTCATGGATAACTGAGCATAGACCATGTTATAAGTTGCTTGGTTACATAAGCAACACCGTCAAAAAGCTTAAGTATCTGCATTGTCCTTGATATTCCTAAACTTACAATTACAATGCATATGATCATTATATTGGAGAACTGAACCAAATAAAAATCCTAAGCTTGACCTAAAAACCACAAACAAACTACTATGGTTTGGTAAGAACATGTACAAGGAAAAAATGGCATTACATGCTGATATTGATATTATATGTAGTTTTTAAGAATCAAGTAGAATTTCCCATGACTTAAGCTTGTCTCAACAGTCCTTTAAAGTTATAATTGAGACCAAGGCAGTGTGGAGTTAGTTCACCAAAAAAATTAGATTCCTTCATTCGGTTTGACATTAATCAAAACTTAGTTTCACTCTCTTCTGGCAGTGAGATCAAGCATACAATTTAAAATAACCAAAAGAACTTACTATAATACATGTTTTTATTACTAATAATAATAATAAATTGGATAAAAGCATATGAAATTCTAGGTTCTCATAATTCATTTCCAGTAGAATCGAGGAATGTAAAAATCATGCAATTTTCTTCTATGCAATCCAAACAATGTAAACAGTAAAATGGGAAGGTATTCAAATACTTATACAACTAGTGATAAAATGAAAAACACTAACAGTAAACAAAGGTGACAGAAATTCAGTATAACTTAACATTACCTGAGCAACAATCCATCAGTCATATACTTTATCTTGGTAGAGCTAGAAGTGGTGTCATCAAATCTAATGGAATATCCAACTTTTTGCCCTAATTGAACCCCACATTCCTCTGCCACACGTTTTGCCACTGTGACAGCAGCAACACGCCTAGGTTGAGTAATTCCTATGACTTTCCCATCCCGACAGAATCCAGCATTAAACAAAAACTGTGGTAATTCTGCAGTTAAACAAAATAATTTCAATTTGATTAAATATACAAAATTACACAACAACAAAAAAATAATTCTCACAGGATGTTAAAACTTACGAGTTGTTTTTCCACTTCCAGTTTCACCAACAATAATCAAAATATCGTTGGCCTTAACCTCCTCTATAAGTCGTTCCTTCACTAAAAAGGAGTTAAACTAGATAAATAAGCATATATTAAAACATAAAATTATATAAGAAAAATACACAGAGGGAGGAACATAAGAAACCTGAAGCAATTGGCAAAGACTCCCTCTGCCTCCGAATTTTATCCTTTCTGCATTCGGATGCAAATCAATAAAACATTATAAGATAACAGATTAAAGAAATTTGTGTAAAGGAAAAAGAATATAGGAGGGAATTTGCCTGCCGATTGAGTCGGCGTTTCGAGATTGATTGGTAAAACTGGAGTAAGGTTTATGTGTGTTGTTGGGTCCATTTTGCGCCATTGACGGCATGTCGGACTTCAGCCTTGATCAGAGATGAAGAGTCGCTTAAATAAATCTCTTATGGAAGCCACAAAATTGGCGGCACCACCACACACAAGTAGAGCTGCTTTGCCCTGAGGAATTTGAACTGAGACCAAGACCGGATGTAATATTCCCTATCGGCTGTTAACGGTAAAAAAGGCAAACAAATGTGATTAGTTACTGTGGAAAACCTTGACCTAACAGCATTTTTAAAACTTTGGTCCCATGAAGGTACCAAACCTGTTGGGCGTTTTATTTGTAGTCGTGGGTACGGGAATTTTGTTTTTAACAATTATTTTATCTCTTCTATTGTTACAGAGATTTTATTTTTCCAAAAATTTACCTTATTTTAAACCAGTATTATCCACTTTCAATGAATTTTTTTATTTTTTTATAGTTTTAAATTTCATGTTTGCACCACTCTTTTACGAACCATAGTTAGTTGTAGAATATAGATTTGTAAAACTTAAAAAAAATAAAACTTACCGTGTTTAACTTTTTTCTCTAGACAATTTTTCTATAGTCAAATGAAGAAATATTAATAAATTTGAACGTATTAATTTGAGTGCATTTTCAACTTCATTTATTCATCTGGTTAAATTTAGGATCAGTTTAGCAATGCTCTTTCCCAAACTCTTATTCTGAAAAGTTCCACAAAGTTGATTTTGAAAAAAACCAAATCAACCAATTTCTAATTGTATGAAGATCAAAGAACTAAAATGTATTATTTAAAACCAAAATATGTAATTCTATAAAAAATTTATGAGACCAATTTATTGTAATAGCAATTTAAAAAGAAATACCAATATGATCCTCAGGTATGTGAGCGCTAACTCCTTTCAAATAAAATTTGAGCAAAAGGAGGAAAACTTTTAATCATATTGACGCATAAAATATTATTCACTTGCCATTCAACATAGATATATTTAGAAAATTCAACATCTAAACAGTTTTTAAGCTTTCTAGGAACTGTGGATACAATTTGATAGGCACTAGTGTTACACAAAATTGAGCAGAAATTTTGAAATATACATCTAATGAAAAATGGTTTAAGATGAAATAACGAGGTCAAAAAGGTGCAGCTTGCTGAATGAAACTCGTGCAAATGCCCGCATAACACAATTCACTGTCCAAACTGAACAGAACATGTCGCCCACAATTCTAAGACCCGACCATAGATCTGTCTGGGTTGGAAATAGAAGCGGTCTCAGCAAGTAGCTAAGGCATGTTTATTACTACACTTCCAGCAGATGCCTGGTTAGCTGCTCGATTACTCCCAAAATTCTTTCTATTGGATTCCCTTGCAATCCTTGAACCAAACTGCATGACAGTTCAAGCAGCAAATTGAATATGAAGCTAGTGGACTCTGAAATAATTCTACGCAGCAACAGTTTACATGGAACTTTGCGGTTCTAAAACATCCGGTTACGCAGTTCATTCTGTTCTTCCAATTCATATGATTTGACAGAGCCTTCTAAGAACCATATTGACAAACTTAAATAGAAAAAACAACAGACCTGTATAGCTCTTTTAGGTAGAACCGCTGCTTCATTTAGTCCAAGCATTTGTGCAACCTTCAAAAAAAGATGACAGACAATGAAATCTTTACTATTTAGTCAATACCCACCACAGCAAATGAAAAATTGTGAACTCCGCTGGGCAAGATACTGATACCTTAACTAATACTTGTAAGAACCTACAATGTATTTGCTTATTTAAGGGATATACAGGCCACCAGTCTTGGGTCTAGTGGCCACACCTCCCTGCCATAGTGGAGCAAGAAGGTAGTTCCTGATTTCGAGTCCCAGGTTCATCAAAAAATTAAGAAGTCCATATTACTCCAAAAAAAAAGAGATTCCAGGTGTGTTAAATTACATAACTTTCATTCTAGTGACTTGTAAAATTCAGCATTCATATGGTAGCTACCAACGCATATGGACTGTAGTACCACATTCAACACGACAGTATATTCAAAGCAAAAGAAAAATGGACCAACCTCTCTCAAAATCTTCTTATCGCCTATTCCAATCGGTTCATCTAGGTTGGCTACCTTCCATAAAGGAATATCGAGAAGAGTCCTAATTACATCTTCATCCAAGAAAGGAAATCTAGCCTGGTCACAACAATTAGTAAGTAAATGTGCAATGCAAGGGAAGGGGACAATAAGTAGTATTACTCCATACCTCCTTCCCATTATCACCAATACATCGATCATCTCTCCCCATATTTCGTTTCCATATTCTTTGAATGTCCAATTTCATCTCTTCATGGAGCCCACGCCATCTGATGATACGAGATAACCATAATATAACAAACGTTTATATTTTGCTAAATTTCTAGCCCTTACACCATAGTAGAAAACTAGTGTACAAAATCAAAGACAAAGAAGATCAAAGATAGCAGATTGACATAAAATCAAAGAAAAACAAATCAGGTTAAGAAACTGGTGTCAGTGCAGAAGACACTTATGTTCCTTCTAATAATTTACTTTTGTGCAACTGCAACGGCTTTTATTACCTAATTATTTATGATAAAAATCTTCTTCCAACGAGACAGCAAATGGAAAGGCTTAAGAAGAGGACTTGGACACGCAACAAGTTAAACTAAGATTTGCATAATATGCATTTGCGTTTTCATATTCACTTGTTTAATGAAGACATGAAAATAATGGTTTTTCCACGAGACCCTGTATAACATTTCTGATCTTTCACGAAATATTTCATTGACTTCAAATAGAAACATATATATGACAAAGTAGATGAAGAGATTTGCTATACGAGACACACAACTTACAGAAAATTAAAGGTGATTCACAATATATATTAAGTCAAGGATCACGCAAAGGCAAATCAAATTGTCACCACAACTACACCATAAAACAATTACACGGTAACAATATGGAAATTTAATGCACTAATGTTAAAACCGTACCCTCCACTTCTGTATTTTGTTCTATGCCTTCCATAACCAGCACATTGCTCATCAGCACCAGAACCAACAAGGACAATTTTGGCCTCAGACTTGTACCAACAGCATAGGTTTTCATTGTAACTGTTAGTTTGTTCATAGACCTGGCCATAACCACTTGCAGCCAGCCATAACGCAACACCAATGTTCAGGTCCTAAAACATTTTGCAAATAAATGGTTTCCTTCGATCAGTATACCACCAGAGGAAGGCATTTTAAAATTTTCATGCATGCTGATTTTCATTTCCAACGAAGTATGCTCAAAACTCACAAAAGGCATGTAATGAACCATGAAGGTGCTATGAAGCCCATATGAATATTCAAAGTGCTTGAAATATAAAAAGAGTCCATTCCAAAGTTTCGGAGTTGTATGCCTCCAGCCGCTGAGCATCGAACTACAAACCTTATAGACAACTCAAAAATAATTAAAGCTACTCACCATATAGGTATTAGAAGGGGTAATTAGAGACATGACATGCTTCATTTCCAAAGTTAACTTTGGCAGATTAGCATCAATCTGCACAAGCTTCCACCTGGAATGCCGGAGAAAACTAAGTTTAATGTAAAAGGAATAACACTAAGGAAAGATCATTCAGGAAAATATGAACATCAAAACTTGTAAAACCCAAAAGAATGCAACTAAACTCATTTTTCTACACGAGCATGAGGATCTTGAATTTACCGGATCATTATTTTCATTTTCTTGTTGGTGTAGAGATCGATATCATTTTTTCTCATGCATCTTCATTTATCTTTTAATTAAAAAATAGTTCTCCAAATAATTGTCACTGCATATTATGGTGCATTGACCATCCCATGAAAAAAATGCATGAGGCACAATCTTCTGATACAACACATCAGACGTAAGAGAATCAAACATTTCTTTGCACCTTCTCAATGGCGCAATTCTTGTAAGTTCTTCAACTCCTGCCCTGGCTGAGATTCTATCAGGCGCCAGCTGGCCATCAAAGCTCACATTAAGTAAATCTATTCCATCTGCAAAATAAATTTGTACGGCAATTAAATCACCCATTAGACTAAGCTTTGTGAAGTTGTCTCTGTTTTCAGGTCAATCAAAACAGAGTTCGAAAATAAAAACTGCAAATGCTAAGTCGGAAAATCATGCCAATGCTTCCAATCAATTTCACCATAACAAATTTGAATAAAGATCTTCAATTTGTTACTTAGTTTTCTACCTATTCGGCTATTCCTTTTATAAGGACAAAAACAGAGCCCCGAAAAAAAATATTAGTGCTATATTAGTAGACTTTCTAAAAAAAGATTCAACATTTACTTCAGCTCAAGCACAAGCAATCCAGATATCTAAGATGAGAAACTCGGAATGATAACAGAGAGAGAGAGCGAAGCACAAAATGCAAAGGATGATAGAAGCAAATAAGAAGGAGCTCGCAAATAACTATTGGCAACAAAATCAGAGACCTGATTTCTGTTCTAATGGGATAAAAGAGGTTAAAGCACCCTACTTTTACAAAATACGAGCTCCATTATATTTGAATTGATAAGCAACCCGTACGTAAGCAGACAATAAGATATAAAGTGAGAGAATAATGAAACACCAATTTAGTCCGGAAACTTACACCTTGAATCTAGGCACTCATTCAATAAGGCTGCAAGTATCATAGAATCCAATCCACCAGAGAATAGAACTGCCACGGGAACATGTTCTTGGCTGTAGTCAGTTGTTCCCTATACATCCAAAACCATACAATGTATTAAATTGTTGAACGAGTATGTAGCTTTGCATGAAGATTGTGAAAGTGCACAGTTAAAAACAATTGTGCATAATCACATAGCTTAAACTTTATAATCTCTGCCAGTTTGTCCACCAATTTTTTAAGTTGCAGGTGAAAGCCCTCAATCAGATCACTTATATAATGGTAATGATCCTAACTGTTTTCGTAATTAATTAATTATTTTATAATCAAAGAATCACCTCAAAATTAATTAAGTCACCCATTGAATAAAACAAAGGAAGAAACCATTTGCAAAAGCAAAAAATACACAAATTTTTCATATTTGTGAGAACAACTTAATTCAATTCAATCAGAACTAGGAGCCCAAACCTGATAAATTTTATGCAGCGATGTGCGCAAAATCACAGATTTTCTTAGTGCACTTAATACATTCTGAACTGGCAATGAAACTAAGTTTTTCCCTGGCCCTACAAAATCAAATAAACTTTCACCCTCATGCTATGATGATACAAACATCAATTTAAACAAGAAATCCATTTTCACAAGTCAAAGTGAATCGTTCAATAAATGAAGTTGTATTTTTATGTTTTCTATTTGATGCAACACATCAACATCAGAACCTGGTTCTAATGGAATTGCATCAGAAAGAGATGAATATGTCATATAATCTTCTAAAATAAAGCTGTACCGCAAGAAAAATGCAAATCTTCTGGCTTAGGTTCAACATGAACTCTCTCCCATTTTATCAGTTCCTTTAGCATGTTATTATTCCATTCATGTTTTTTCACTTCACCAAAAAGGCGCCCATCCAGTTCTGAAGAATTCATTGATAAACTATAAACTCCGCAAGAAAGCTCCTCCAATTGATGAGGGCTGATGCCATCTCCAACTTCCAAACCTGCATTCAGTTGATGGCATTCTTAGTTAATTGTCACTGTTATACTATGATCTGTAGTTTCCATGATAAAGCATATCTGCAGTTCCCCAAGTACCCTGACTTAAATAATAAATGCAGAATAATAACTTCTACTACACACATTTATGCACAACATGTTGTCATTCTAGTGGGTGCACTCTAGTTATGCATAGCTGAATAAAATGCAGAACCATTAGAACAACATAGAACAAAACCTGACAAAACAAAACAGATTTTAGGGATGTAGAATCAGCTGAAGGCTATCATTATTTGAATTTATAAATTAATAATAAAAATGTTCATATAAATTGGACGAAGAAAAACAATTTATTAGCGATTAATGATTAAAACTTGCTTCTTTAAAGGAAAACAATATTCCAAATCATGCAAATAAAGTGCTCGGCCACCACAAATCGTAATCTGAGGATCCAGTTAACAAAAGCTCTACCAAGCTTTATATACCAGAACTCTGAACAACAGAAGAAAGTGGTGATACGGAAGATAGCAGGAACTGAGAGTCTTGGGGAGTTGGCCAATGAACAAGAAGGCTTCGCCTACCAAACGCATCTCGACCAAACCATAAGGTTTTTGAACTATCCTGTAAATGATAATGATAAACGAAACAAAAAAATTAAGGCGGGCGAATGCAGCTAAAATAAGCAGTGTCACATTAATCCAAATAAAAATCATACTACCCCAAAATTACCTGCCAATAGATGACAGCCCAAGGACCCTTAAGCATCGAAAGAACATCCAAAACAGAACTTTTTCTCCCACTGCTAGAGCATACCCTAGAATGTTCACCAGAACAACATGAACAGCAGCTTTCCAGAGTTTGCAAGAGAATTTCCCCATCATTGCTATCATTCTCCACATGAATTCCTCCAAATATTTCACCTATAAAGTTCACTAAAATAAATAACGAAATCTATAAAACAAAGTCTATTTATAAACTTCCAAACATAAACAACACAGGCACAAATACCATTATAAATAAGAACATTTCTAGAAGAATCAATGAACGGCTGAATTACAGTAGTAAGTCCTCTAAGTTGCAAAATGGCGCCAATAAACTGAAGTTGACCAGCAGAACCTGGCACTGAAAAGCGATTTTCTCCATTTTGCCAATCTAGCAACCTTGCACTGTCGTCGTCCTCAATCACAGAAGCTATCTCGTTTTCCTTAGCATAAATTACAACCCTAGTGCTACCCAAACTATCAGGACCGCGTCTTCTGAGAGCAAATTTAAGATCATCGACTGAAAATACAAAATCTGAACTGCCCAACGAATCTATAATAGAAACTTGAGATTGAAGAAGGTTAGAGGATAATTTAATAGTAACACCAGAGATGATGAAGCCGATTCCGCACATCTTTTTTCCTCTTCCTCTAATTGGGGTTTGCCACATCCGATGGCAGCAACAGCACTCACCATTGACTACCGTAAATATTTTGAGGGTTTAAAGAAAATATTAATTTATAGTAAATTTTGTTAAATTGAGTGAGCAATTACTGCTTCCATAGCATAGTGGTAGTGCGTTCGCTTCGTAAGCGAAAGGTCGCGAGTTCGATCCTCGCTGGGAGCTCTTTCGGTTTTTACGCAACAACAGCTTTCATTGAAACGACCATATAGTTCGCGTTTCAAGCTGTATCCTTATGTTATGGCTTTCTTACAAAAAATAATTGGGTTCATGGCTTTAAAATTAGGGAAAGGCTACCGTGACTTTGCTTGAAAATAAAGTATAATTACTTTGTATATCTTATTTCAAATGCTAATAATCTCAACCGTTCAAAGAATTAACTGGTAACTTGATCTTTACCTGTTAGAGATTGACTTCAATTACAACCCAATTTGGCTTTCCATCCACTTCTTTTTCTTCGTCTGCACTGATAGATGTTTTCACATTTATGCTTCTCATCCATTTTTTTTCTCCTCTACGAAATTCCGACCAGTGATTTCTCAATCGGACGAGTTTTGGGAGATTCTACATAATTCCGACGATCCACTGTTAGAGATCCAATTTTTTTTCTTCTGCACAATTCCGACTTGCAATTCTCATTGCGACGAGTTTTGGTTATTTTATAATTGCAAAAGGTGTTGCTGCTTGGACGAAACAAGTGATGATGTTGTTTCTCGAAATATCTCTCATTCTCCTTCGGTTTCCCAAACCGTAGAATTTGTCTCTGTATTACATTCAGGGGGATTCATGATGTTGTCTTCTAGTTTTAGAATCACCGATCGCCTTCCTCCTCTTTCAGTTCGGCAGGTGACTTCTTATATTTCTCTTCTTCATACTAATCGCAATGGCCCATCTTCATTTCATGATACCGTTGCTTTTTTTAATCAGAAGCTTTCCATGAATCCATCCCCTTCTGTTATTGAACTCAACAACTTATTGTCTGATCATGTTAGAATGACAAATTTTGAAACTGTCGTTTCTCTTTCCAATTAGATGGAATATGTCGGTATTGCTTCAAATGTTTATACAGCTTCAATTCTGGTTAAGTGCTTCTTCAATTTAAACCGTGTTGATTTTGGATTTTCTGCAGGGGGCAAAATCTACAAGCTTGGTTTGGAGCCTACTGTCGTAAAATTCAACACCTTGGTTGTGTGGACAAGGTAAACTTGGGAAGCTGTTGATTTGTTTGATCGGATAAAGTTTTATGCTCTATTAGAAAGTTAAATAAAAAATTCAAGTATGCTATGTCGGAGTTGATGAGATGAAGTTTTTTACTCTCTACAAGGAATTCCTATAACGGTTTCATTGAACACTAAGATTGGCTAAAATTTGATTTAATGGTCTGTTGAAGAAGCCACAGGTGTTTATTCTTTCATGTGTAAAACAATTTTAGACATAAAGTTAGATGTATTTTTGAAATGGCTGATATTTTGAATTAGTAATTGCAGCTATAGACAAGGAGGTACTAGAGAGGACAGCGAAATCCAATGAAGAAATTAGCTGAAGTAAGAGCAAAGGAGCTTCTCACCATATCCTGTGAAATTCGACAATATCACTTCATCTTGAAAGCTTATGTAATCCAATGAGAGTAAAGTCGTAAACTGTGAATTTGCCCTTAATTGGTAATTCAGAGTGAGCAAACTAGTCTTAATGTGTTTGATTCTCAATAATAAATTACAAATATTGTAAGTTTCTGTTGCTGAATCTAATTTAAAAAATCATTCTATTCAATTTGGTCTCAATATTGGTTGTTCATTGTGTGGAGAAAATAAGAAGCAAATTTGTATATCTTAAGCGTAGTAGTGTTACTTTCAACTGAATCAAACTTGCCCATAGATATTAGAAAAGCTTTTGAATATTTCAACGCTGTTAAACAATGAAAATATTTATCATGTTCTTCACAACGGAATTAGATAGAGAGTTATAAGAGTCACTTATCTAACTTTACGAAAAATTAATGTTCTTTTATGTAAAACATGTCTATGTTTTAATTAATTTCGTGAAGTTGTAACATTTTATACAATGCTCACTTTTCTTATCATATTAATAATATATTTTCGCGGTTTTCATTGGTTTTTTCCTCAATGTTTATGTTTTTTTAGTAAATTATTAATTTTATGAAAATGAAATATTGATTTACATAATATATATCTAATTTCAAATAAATTTCCTAAATTTGATGTGTTCACAAGATATTTAGTTTTTCTTCTATATGAATACATATATTTTTTTAGTTATCTACGTTGTTTTTGCAAATTTGAATATTTTTTTGTGAATAGTTAACTTTACGAAAATTTATTAGTCTTTTACTTATAATATGTTAATATTTCAATTATTTTTGTGAAGTTGTAACATTTTACGCAATGCTTACTTTTTTTATCACACAAATAATATATTTCCATGGTTTTCATTACTTTTTTTTTGCAAAGTTAAAGTTTTTTTAGTAAAGTATTAATTCTGAGAAAAAGAAATATTCATTTACATGATATATGACTAATATCAAATAAATTATGTAAAATTTTTCACATGACATTTAGTTTTTTGTCTATTCGAAAACAAATGTTTTCTTAGTTATATATGTTATTTTTGCAAAGTTGAAGATCTTTTTGTGAATTGTTAACTTTACGAAAAATTATCAGTTTTGTACGTAAAACATGTCAACATTTCAAGTAATTTCGTAAAGTTGTAACATTTTATGCAATGCTCAATTTTTCCTATCATATAATATAAATACTATTTTTTCTGAGTTATCATTGATTTTTTTCGCAAAGTTTAGAATTTTTTGAATAAGTATTAACTATACGAAAATGAAATATTCTGTTATATATATATATATATATATATATATAATTTCAAATAAATTTCGTAAATTTGATGATTTCATGTGACATTGTTTTTTTTCTATTCAAATTTATTTTCTTAGTGATCTATGTTGTTTTTGTTAGAAATGTATTAGAAATGAAATACTAATACAAGGAAATTGTAATAACAAAATGGAAAGTATAAGAACAAAGATTTAGAGAATTTGGAGAATGAAACTTGTATTATATTTTGTTAGTGTATTTGATAAAAAAACTTCTTACATATTTATAGTAAGAAAAGGGAGATAAAACATTAAATGTAATGAACCTACATATTAATGACATTAAGTGTGGTTGTCTAATGTGGACTTAAAATATTAATGACATTTTGTAAATGTCTAATAATAAATATAACAAATTATTTAACAGATTTTACAAATTTGAAATTTTTTATGTAAGTATGAACAATTACTAGTCTTTTACATAAAATATGTTTACATTTCAATCAATTTTGTGAAATTGTAACATTTTACGCAAAGCTCACGTTTTTTATCATATAAATAATATGTTTTCGCGATTTTCATTTTTTTTTTTTTGCAAAGTTTAAGTTTTTTTTAGTAAAGTATTAATTTTGAGAAAATAAAATATTCATTTACATAATATATGACTAATTACAAGTAAATTTCGTAAATTTGATGATTTCACATGACATTTAGTTTTTCTTCTATTCGAATCCCTATATTTTATTAGTTATCTATGTTGTTTCCGCAAAGTTGAAGATTTTTTTGTGAATTGTTAACTTTACGAAAAATTACTAGTCTTTTACATAAAATGTGTCCGCATTTCAAGTAATTATGTGAAGTTGTAACATTTTACAATATTAAAACAGTAAGGATTACATAAAATTCTAGAGCTTTATGATATTAATTGAAATTTAGCATATTTTACGTGTCAGACTAGAAAATATTCGTAAATTTTACAATTTATGAATAAATATTCAACTTTCAAAAAGAAAAGATTGATGATAGTAAAAAAAATTTGTACTTAAGTAATAGAGAAACTAAGATTCACATAAAATCATCAAATTTTAAGAAAATTATTTAAACTTGATCATAAATTGTGTAAAAGAACTATTAATTTCGTAAAGTTAACACTTTACAAAAACAGTTTTCAACTTTGCGAAAAACGAACGAAAATTGTGCAAATATTTATTATATGATGAAAAAAAGAGGATTAAGTAAAATGTTAGAACTTTACGAAATTAATTGAAATTTAGCATATATTACGTGTAAGATTAGTGAATTTCTGTAAAGTGTTAAATGTTTTAAAAAAATGTATTTAAATAATAGGGAAACTAAGTTTCACGTAAAATCATCAAATTTTACAAAAAATTATTTAAACTTTGTCATATATCATGTAAAAGAATTAAATTTTCATAAAGTTAACATTTTTCCAAAACAATCCTCAACTTTGCAAAAAATGATTTGCAAAAATATATTATTTATACGATGAAAAAAGTGAATATTGCATGAACTTTATGGTATTAATTGAAAACTAACATATTTTAAGTGTAAGGCCAGTAAAATGTTCCAAAAATTGACACTTTACTAATAAATATTCAACTTTACAAAAAAATGGATGATTGCAAAAAAAATTATTTAAATAATAGAAAAATTGAGGTTCACATAAATCACCAAAATTTACAAAAATTATTCAATAAATTATGTAAAGGAAACAATAATTTTCGTTAAGTTAACACTTTACAAAAACAATCTTCAACTTTGCAAAATTATTGATTACAAAAACAATTATCAGCTTTAATTAAAAACTTATTTATTTGTTTTTAACATTGTTAACGGGTAAAGTGTTAACTTTACAAAAATTAAATGTTATTTTACATAATATATGTGTAAGCATAAACAATTTTAGTAAAATTTGATAAATTTACATTGAACTTGGTTATTCTGTTATTTGATTACAAATTTTTGAAATCATCAATCTTTTCTTGCAAGAAGGCATTTTTGTGAAATGTTAACTTTACAGAAAGTTATGAAAAAAAATACTAAAATAGGTTTGTGTTTCAATTAATTTCGTAAAGTTCTAACATTTTACGTAATACTCTAAATATAATATATTTTTAATTTTTCATTTAAAAGATTAGATTATATTTCAATTTTTTCATTATTGTAAACTTTGTTGCGTTATTTTTTTTTAAAACAATTTAGATTTTTAGTTTTCAAATTGTTTTTATGTTAGATAAAAGATTTTAGAATTTTGATATTTAGTTTTTCATTTAAAATTTTAGATTTTATTCGTAAGATTATCTTGAGTAATCTTTTTGTCAAAGAAAAAAATTTTAAATTTTATCTTTTTGTTTTAATAAATCAATTTTTTATTTTAAATTTCAGAATTTTCAGTTTAGATTTTTTATCATAAATTTATTTTTTTTGTATAATTCTAAGTTTTGATTTTTATAATATAGATTTAATTAAGTAAAGTTCTAACATTTTACATAATCAATTTTTCACCATATACCTAATATATTTTCGTACTTTTTGTTCATTTTTGTGAAGTTGATAATTTTTAATGTAAAGTGTTAACTTTAAGAAAAATTATTAATTTTGCACGTAAAACAAATTGAAGTTTTAATTAATTTCGTGAAGTTTTAACATTTTATGTAATCCTCATTTTTTCATCCTATAGTAGATATTTTTGCAATTTTCGTTCATTTTTCGCAAAGTTTAAGTTTTTTTTTGGTAAAGTATCAACATTAAAAAAACTAATAATTCTTTTACATAATATATGACTAAATTTATATGATTTTCGTAAAATTTAATGATTTTATGTGAAAATTAATGTTCTTTTAAGTAATATATGCCTAAATTTAAATATTTTTTGTAAACTTTGATGATTTTAAATAAACTTATTGTTCTACCAAATTGTCAATCTAATTTCAAATAAATTTCGTAAATTTGTGAGTATGAACTATTACTAGTCTTTTACGTAAAATATGTCTTCATTTCAATCAATTTCGTGAAATTATAACATTTTATGCAATGCTCACTTTTATATCATATAAATAATATGTTTTCGCGGTTTTTCATTGATTTTTTTTACATAGTTTATGTTTTTTTAGTAAAGTATTAACTTTGTGAAATTTGAAATATTCTTTTACATAATATAAATCTAATGTAAAACCAATTTCGTAAATTTGATAAGTTCACAAGACATTTAAATTTTCTTATATTCGAATACATTTATTTTCTTACTTATCTATGTTGTTTTTGCAAAGTTGAAGATTTTTTTTGTGAATTGTTAACTTTAAGAAAATTACTAGTCTTTTACGTAAAATATGTCTACGTTTTCATTAATTTCGTAAAGTTGTAACATTTTACGTAATGCTCACTTTTTTATCATATAAATAATATGTTTTCACGGTTTTCATTGATTTTTTTAGTAAAGTATTAACTTAACGAAAATTGAACTATTATTTTACATAATATAAATCTAATTTAAAATCAATTTCGTAAATTTGATGAGTTCACAAGACATTTAAATTTTCTTCTATTCGAATACATATATTTTCTTAGTTATCTATGTTATTTTTCCAAAGTTGAAGATTTTTTTTGTGAATTGTTAACTTTACAAAAAAATTACTAATCTTTTACGTAAAACATGTCAACATTTTATGTAATTGTGAATTTTGTTTTTGAACTGTCTTACACATAAATTATGTTCAATTCATTTTGTAAAGTTCTTGCATTTTTCGTAACCATCACTTTTTCTTTTTGCAAAACGTTCATTATTCGGAAAGTTGAATAAATTTTGGTAAAGTGTTAACTTTACAAAAATTAATGATTCTTTTACATAATATATGATTAAGTGTAAATAATTTTTGTAAAATTTGATCATTTCACGTGAAGCTTAATTTTTCTACTATTTGAATATTTTTTTTGAAATCATCAATCCTTTTTTTGAAAAGTCGAAGATATTTTTGTGAACGGTTAATTTTACGAAAAATTACTAGTCATTCACGTAAAGTAGGTTTGTGTTTCGATTAATTTCGTAAAGTTTTAACAATTTATGTAATCCTTTGACTCTAGATAATATATTATTTATTTTTCATTTAAAATGATTAGATTTGAATTTTGTCATTATTGTAAGCTCTACTGCTTAATTTTTTCAAAAAATTTTAGATTTCTAATTATCTCAAATCGTTGTTCTAGATAAAAGAATTTTACATTTGACATTTAGTTTATCATTTGAAATTTTAGATTTTATTTGTAAAATTACATCGAGTAATATTTTTATTGTATAAAAAAAGATCATTTTATGAAATTAAATATTGTTTTGCATAATATATGTGTTTGTTTCAATTATTTTCGTAATGCTTTAACATTTTACGTAATACTAACATTTTCCATATAAATAATATATTTTCGCAGGTTTTATTTAGTTTTCACAAAGTTGAAGATCTTCTAGTAAAATACTGTTAATTTTTATTTGAAATCTACTGAAATGGGATGAAGCTGAGATTTTGAAACTTTATCAGCTGCAGTTCAAACTTCAATCTCATTTTATCTTGGAATCATTTATTATTTTTTCTCTCAAGCGCAAGCAGAACACCATTCCCTCGATTCAGGTATTTCTTTGTTTGAACTTCAATCTCTTTTTCATATTGAAATCAATTATCTGTTCATAGTTTAAAGTACAAATACGAAGGCACAACAAAATAAATGAGTTTCTTCTAATGTTTGGATTTATCCAAGTTCAAAAGTATTCACGTGCTTTGTATGATGAAGCTAATTCCGGTTGCATGTTTACAAAATTAAATATGATTTCAATCCAAATTAATAAACTATAATATGATTATATAATAACTGTTGCAATATGGGAAACAAGCGTTGCATTAATCATACATTTATTTAAGTGTTTCATACAAGGGATGCAAGTTTGAAATTTTATGCATTATAATTTCAGATGTATTTCTAAATTTTACTCTTATCAGTTTATCTAGTGATGGAAGATAAAGGGGAAGGTGTCGGAAATCACAATCCAAAAGAAGCTAATGCAGATTATGCTCCACCTCAAGAAAATTTTGATGGCATCAAAAGTACTATTTCTCCAAATGAAATCAGTAAAATGCAATTTGACTCATTACAAGCAGCAGAATCTTTTTACAAAGATTATAGCAAGCAAATCGGTTTTAATATCCGTGTTCGTGACTCACAGTCAACAAAAAATGGTCAACCAAGAATGAAGAAATGGGTTTGTGAGAAGGAAGGCAAAAAAAGTACCACTCATGCACAAGAAAACAAAAACCGAAAAAGGAGCGAGACTCGACAAAACTGTAATGCTTGTTTTCAAGTAGGCCTGAATAGCAAAACTGATCAATGGGTTGTAAGAAAATTTGTTCCTTCTCATAGCCATGAGTTAACGCAACCTAAGCACGTTCAATTTTTAAAATCTCATAGGAGCATTGATGATGGAGATATGGCTCAAGCTAAATTGATGCATGATGTTGGTGTGAAGACGAGTAAAATTATTGGTTTTCTAGCACATCAAAGTGGAGGTTATCAAAATCTAGGATTTGTACCAAAAGATATGCATAACCATATGAATATTGCTAGGAAAATGGAGATACAAGATGGTGATGCATTCACAACATTGGGATTTTTGGCTGCTAAAAGAGAAAATGATCCGGGTTTTTATTTCAAATACACAACCAAAGAAAATGGTCAACTGGGTAAGTTGTATTGGTCGGACTCCACATCTAGACTAGATTACTCTATTTTTTGTGATGTTGTTGCATTTGATGCATGTTATAAAAGAAACATTTATTGCACACCATTAGTTACACTTGTAGGTGTGAATCATCATCGTCAATCGATTGTTTTTGGATGTGCATTATTAGAAGATGAGCAAACACCTTCTTATATTTGGTTGTTAAATACTTTTCTAGATTGTATGAGTGGCAAAAAACCTTGTTCTGTTGTTACTTGGCTATGCGTGCTGCTATTAGGGCTGTTATTCCTACTATCACTCACAGGTTATGTAGTTGGCATATTCAAAGAAATGCAACTCGTGAAGTGAAAAATTCGGATTTGAATCATGATTTTGGAGAAATGATGCTTAAACCTATGGAGTTGAACGAATTTGAAGACAAATGGAAGTCTATGATTTCGAGGTATGATTTACAAAATAATTCTTGGATTCAACATATGTATGATGATCGTGCATTATGGGCTGAGTCGTATCTTAAAGGATATTTTTTTGGGGGAGTGAAGACAACATCTAGGTGTGAGGGGTTGCATTCTTTTTTGAATGAATATATTAGCAACAAATTGAATATGTTAGAATTAGTCAAACAATTTGGAAGGGCATTGGAAAAGATTC
>CATIWQ010016036.1:0-21085 GCA_949673415.1 Euphorbia schlechtendalii
GTGTGTGTGTGTGTGTGTGCGCGCGCGCGCGCGCGCCCTCGTGTGTGTGAGAGAGAGAGAGGTTATTGGGTGTATCGAGGTTTAAGGGTTTGATTTTTAATTTCTCCATTTCCTTTTGTACTACTTTCTTTTATTAATAAATTTTGTTGTCATTATTCGTCCAAAATAAATATTTCTATTCTGCTACGGCATTTTTCTTTAAAAATTGGTATCAGAACCTAATTTGGAAATTTAATATGGCGACGAAAAATTCGATATCGAGAAATTTGATCGCTCTGCTAGCTTTGCTTTATGGCAAGTCAAGATGAAAGCGATTTTGACATAAAATGGATTATATAAGGTGATGGTGGAAGAATTATCTAAAACAATGACAAAAGAGAAAAAGCAAGACTTTGAAGAAAAAACACTAGCTGCCATTCAATTATGTTTGTCGAATGAGTTCCTTCATTAATTCATCCATGAGAATCCTACCAAAAGTATATGGGAGTAACTTAAGTCTCTTTACATGTCCAACAACCTCACTAACAAGCTTGTGGTGAAGCATCGTCTTCACATGGCAAAAGGCACATCCCTAAAAGCACACCTTGATGATTTCATTTCCATTCTCTTGCATCTAGAAAATTTAGATATTAAATATGAAGAAGATAAAGCTCTTATATTATTGTGGTCTCTACCTCCTTCTTTTAAGAATTTTTGAGAGACCTTTATTTATAGCAAAAGCACTCTAACCGCGGAGGAGGTTAAAAAGTGTTTACTCTTCAAAGATCTTATCGATAAAGAGCTTCCCAGGGAAAAATCCAGTCCCGTAGAAGGTCTGGTTGTTTGAGGGTGATCTAAGACACGAGATCCCAATAGCAGAAACAATACTTGATCCAGAACCAAATCAAAATCTCGACACAGTGATTTAACGTGTAATTATTGTAAGAAGAAATGTCATATTAAGTTCGAATGTTTCAAGATCTAGAGATAGAATAAAGAAAAGAATCAAAAGGATGACGACCCCACCGAAGACAGTGTTGTAGAAGTTGAGGTCGATTGTGAAGTTTATACCATGTCTGAAGATGGTGCCAGATCTGGAAAAGGATGGATCTTGGATTTAACTTGCTCATTTCATATTTATCTCCAAAGAGATTGGTTCTCCTCTTATGAGCTTGTAAATAAAGGAGGTGTACTAATGAGCAGCGATCATCCCTGTAATGCTGTTGGAATTGGTACTATCAAAATCAAGATGCATGATGGTGTTGTCAGATGTTTGACAAATGTACAACATGTTCTAGAAATGAAGAAGAACCTTATCTCTTTATCCGCTTTAGACGACAGCAATTGTAGCTTTTCTAGTGGAGGTAGAGTTTTGAAGGTTTTGAAAGGTGAACTTGTAGTGATGAAAGTTAGAAAAGTTGGGAGACTATACCTACTACAAGGATCAATAGCCACATGCATTGTTGTAATTTCCTCTTCTATGTCTAATTCGGATGTTACTAATGTTACTAAATTATGGCACATGAGGCTAGGTTACATGAGTAAAAAAGGCTTGTCTATGTACAATAAAAGGGGTCTCCTTTGTGGCCCAAGTATTTGGAAACTAGAGTTTTGTGAGCACTACATTTTCAGCAAACACAAAAGACTCGGCTTTAGTGGTGGTGTTCATAGAATGAAAGGTACATTAGATTGATAATATCCATTCTTTGGGGCCCCGCACATGTTCCTGCAAAAGGTGGAGCTCACTACATACTTACCTTCATTAATGACTACTTGAGAAAGGTTTGGACTTATTTCTTGAAATACAAGAATAACTTCTTTACCACTTTTAAGTAGTGGAAACCTTGGTGGAGATTCAGACTGGTAAAAAGATTAAACGACTTCGCACTCATAATGGCTTGGAGTTTTGTAATGAAGAATATGAAACATTTTGTAAAAATATGGACATCTCTAGGCATTTCCTTGTTCCAGGAATGCCACAACAAAATAAAGTAGCTGAGTGGATAAACAGAACTTTGTTGGAGAAAGTTCAATGCATGTTGTCAAATTCAGGCTTATCTCAAGCCTTCTGGGTAGAAGCAGCTTTAACAGCTACTTATTTGGTGAATCGCTCTCTGTGTGCTTCGATAAACTATAAACTCTTGAAGAATTATGGTCTACAAAACCTGTTGATTATTCCGATTTGAGGATTTTTCGGTGTCTTGTTTATGTCCATGTCAACGACGGAGAATTGGAGCCTAGAGCTAAAATGGGCATTTTTTTTATTATCCTATTGGTATCAAGGATAAAAAGTTTGCCTTGTTATTCTCAAATCACTGAAGTCTATCATTGGTCGAAATGTTATGTTCGATGAATCTATGATACTTCATCCAAGAAAAGAGCCATTGGTTCCAGATGACATTGAAATTTAGAACTTTGATAAGCAGGTGGAGGTTCCAATCGAGGTGGATAATTCATTTGCTCTATCAGAAACCATAGAGGATCAAATGTTAGAACATTTGTCTGAGCTTGCAAAAGTTGAAGAAACAAGTATAGTCGAACAAGTGGAGCTTCCTATTGTTGAAAGTAGGCTAAAAAGAGAGAAAAAGATGCTGGTAAAGTTTGTAGATTATTTCAATTATGCCTTTGTTGCTTCCCAAGAAACAAGAGTCAATGAACCCTCAAATTATATGGAAGTCATCGCTCGTGAAGATTCTGCAAAATGGATGATTGTTATGCAAGAGGATATAGAGTCTCTTCACAAGAACAAAATGTGGGAACTTGTAAAACTGCCTAAAGATAAGAAGATTATTGGTTGTAAATGGGTCTTCAAAAGGAAAGATGACATTTTGGGAGTTGAGTATGATAGATACAAGGCACGCTTGGTGGCTATAGTCTGGTATCAGGAGTTGATTTCAATTATGTCTTTTCTTCTTTAGTTAAACATAGCTCTATTCATGTTTTCTTTACCTTGGTTGCTATCCATGATTTAGAGTTGGGGCAACTTGATGTCAAGATTGCTTTCTTGCTTGAAGAATTGGAGTAAAAAACTTACATGAGGCAACCAAAAGGTTTTGAAGTTGAAGGCAAAGAAGATTATGTTTTCTTATTGCAAAAGTCACTATACAGGTTAAAGCAATCACCTCGAAAATGGTATAAGCAGTATAATTCCTTTATGGTTGGACATGGCTATTTAAGGATCCAATATGATAGTTGTGTATATTTCTGAGAACTTGTAAATGGCTCATTCATTTATTTGTTACTTTATGTTGATGATATGCTTAGTGCTGCCTAGGATATGTCTGATATCAACAGATTAAAAGTATAACTTAGTAGTGAATTGTTCGCCATGTTTCTACTGATAATATAAAAGTTCTAAATATGAACAGGCGTTGTCAATACCGCTTATCAAATATAAAAATGATGATAAATGCAAGTATACTGTTACGATGTAGTTTTAAAAGATATCGATTCCACAAGGAAGGAATTCGGTTCTAAGGATCAACTAGAGTTACCAAACAAAAGAAAAGAAAATAAGTTAAAGGTTTTGAATGGTAGACTAATGAATGGATAGATGCATAAACAGATTAGAGAAGATGAAAAGCATATAGATATTCCTTAAGAACAAGTATAGTAGAGTAAAATATGCACTAGATAACTTCAACAAACTTGGTTCTAGATGCCCAAATATCCTATAATTCACCGCAGAGCAACATATGAAATGACTTTTCTAAATCTAGGGTAAATGAATTATGACACTTATAAAAGCCTGGACAACAATAATACTACGCTTAGTACGGGTTGCTCTCACATAGCCATATTTAGCAAGTTACAACTCCAAAAATGTTGGCTCACTAAACAATGTTATAATCATAGATCCAATGATTATACACAATCTTGTTAACCCCAAAACTACTCTTAAAGTCAACTTAAAAGCATATAACTTCATTAATATAAGTGACGCAAGATGAAATACTCGTTATGACACATAGACATATCATAAACTTTGAATTAGAAAGTATAAGTATAAAATAAAGTAAAGTTGTAAGGTATGCAAGTGAAAGTTAAAGTTGATCAAATCGTATCCACTCTTTGATGGGAGTCATCAATTCCCGCAATTCCTGCGTCTACTTTGAATTCGGTCTCGACTCATACAGAACCTCCGTTAAGATGTTATTCCTTGTGAATATTGAACAAATGAATATTGAAGAACAGAAACTTTTATTGATAAGTGCTTTGCAATTACATTCATACAAAAATCGCTCGAATTTGTGGAGAAATCTAGTGATTAAAACAAGAATCGAATCACTTATACATTTTTCTCTCTAACACTTTGAACTTAGCAAAATCTATATAACTTTCACTCTCTATCTATCTTGTATAATATCTCATACCATTTGCTCTACCTGCATGCACACGAAATTGGTTAATTTGAACCTCTATTTATAGAGTGTGAAAGGTTGTGTTTATCCAAATGAATAGTCATGTCCATTGGTGAAGGGTTGCATCATCTTCAATGTTATTAGATGCAAGATTTCATCCTTATCTTCAATGGATAGGCACCTTTTCGTGGTTGCATTGTCTCCCAAAGGTGTCTCTTCACCTGACAATTGATGGCGGTTGATGGTGGTTGATCGTTCTTATCCGACGGTTGGAAGTTGAGAAGAGTTGATCAAATCTATCACAATTCACGAGCGTGATGTACATGTCACGATCATGAATGTAAGTTGGTAACTTACTATGTTTGAAGAATGAGAAGTTGCGATCATGATCGATAGTCATGAGCGTGTTTTGGCCAATTACGAGTAAGAATCACGACGTAACATGGTCGTGACTTACGCTTTTCTTCATGATTCTTCTTTTTAACTTTACTGATCTTTGACAACTTCGATCCTAAGCCAATTCCTTGCATTCCACTCATCTTTTTGCACCTTTTTCACTGTTTTTGCATAGAATTCCGTCTTTGAACATTTCACTCCCAAGATTCACCTAGTTTCTGCACTTGCATAAACAACAACTACTACCACGTGAAATCTTTTATATGAAGTATAAAATGACTCTAAACCACATTGTTTTATGTGTAAAAATATTAAGATAATAAGTGTAATTATACACTTATCATGAATTTAAGATGAAAGATTTGGGAGCCACTAAGAAAATTCTCAGCATGGAGATCCAAAATGATAGAATTATAGGAAAGCTTTATTCAATTCAAAGAAGTTTCATTGAAAAAGTGTTGGAGCGTTTTTGCATGAAAAATTCCAAACCTATAAGTACTCCACTTGCTAATCATTTTGGACTATCTACTGCCCTTTATCCTCGGTCTAAAAATGATATTGAGTAAATGTTACATGTTCCTTTCTCTAGTGTTGTTGGTAGTATCATATATGCTATGATTTGTAATCGTCATGATATTTCACATGCGGTTAGTGTTGTTAGTAGATACATATCAAATCCAGGCAAAGAACATTGGCATGCTATAAAATGGATTTTCAGATACTTAAGGGGTACTACTAACGCTTGTTTAGAATTTGGGAAAAGTAAGAGCATGGTGGTTGGCTATGTTGATTCAAATTATGTAGGAGATCTTAATAGAAGAAGATCCATTTACAAGTTATGCGTTTCCCTTGGTTGTAGCGCAATCAGTTTTAAAGCTACTTTACAGCCCACAAGTTGTATTATCCACTGTTGAAGCAGAATATATGGTAGTAGTTGAAGCTGTGAAAGGGCTATTTTGTTACGAGGTTTGGTTGGCGAACTCAGTTCAAATTTACGTAAGATTGCCATTCATTGTGATAGTCAAAGAGCTATTTGTCTAACTAAAGATCAGACATTTCATGAAAGAGCAATGCACATTGATGTCAAGTACCATTTTATTCGATATATTATTTCCAAGGGAAATATTGGTGTTACTAAAATTGGTACTGCAGACCAACAAACATGTTGACAAAGCCTCTTCCTAACAGTAAACTTGATTGGTGTTTGTGACAATTGAGCGTACCCAAAAGGGCATTTAAGGACATTTGATTCATCAATTTTCAAATCAAAGTGGAGATTTGTGGATATTATGCTTTGAAAATTATCGGCAAGATTACTTGTGGACAAAACTAATTACAACATATTCACATGCACATATCTAGCCATCACAATGTCAATTATTTGTGTTGGCAAGAAGTGAAACCTCAAGTGCTTAATATCAATTATTTTATATTGTGCTAAAGGTTAAAGCACAACGGGCTCATTTGGTTGGTGGAATAGCTATTCCCTGGAATAGGAGGAAAACCATTGAAAAAGGTGAAGCTTTTGCCTAGTTACCGTTGTTCGGATGGAATAGCTATTCCTAGCTACCATACAACTCATGGAATAGCTATTCCTTCTCGAGAGGGAGGAATAGCTATTCCATGAGTTGTATGATAGCTAGGAGCAGCTATTCCATCCCGACAACGAATTCTAGGTAAAAGCTTCACATTTTTCCATTCGTTTCTCCTATTCCATGGAATAGCTATTCCGCCAACTAAACAAGCCCCACAAGTTTCCTTTCATAATATCTTTGGCTTTAGTCTATCACTTCATATATATATGCATTGAGGACATTGCATGTTCGAGAAGTTGAAAAGAAGTTCGGTTAGTGTCGTTGGAGTTCGAACTATCAACCATTATAAGAAAGAAAGATTGTGGGAGGTTTAGAATAAAATGTGATGGTGATGTATTGGAATGGTGCTATATATACTCAAATTTGGACGGTGAGAAGTAACAACATGGCGGTTTTGAGCAATTTGATCTCAACCGTTGATTCTCGTATTAGTGGATTTGATGAGGCCAACTGTCTGTCACAATCTTGGCGGCAATTTCAATTTCGAATAATCACTTCCCGCCAATTCATCGACTAGTCTGATGGATTTAAATGTGTGATCTTTTCATTAAGGCCTATGATCTACAATATAGCTAGCAATCCCGCCAATTCATGTAATTGTTTCCCACCAATAGCTACCCAATTATACTTAGGGAAAATAATGTAATTTGTTAGACAAAAAGAATATTTGAAAAATGTCACTTTTCAAGTAAGTATTCAAAGTGTAACCCATTGCCCCATGATGGTAAAACAACGTAACAGGTTGCGACAGGCTGGATCAACCATTTTTTTTCACCAATAGCTACCCAATTTTACTTGGGGAAAATAATGTAATTTGTTGGACAAGAAGAATTTTTGAAAATTTTCACTTTTCAAGTAAGTATTCAAAGTATAACCCATTGTCCCATGAAAGAAAAATAACGTAACATGTTACGAAAGGCCGGATCTACCATTTTTTTCATTGATTTGCTCAGGTGAGTTAAATTCAAGCAAGTTGTGTGTTTTCATCCATAAGCAACCAATAGTTACCCAATTTTACTTAGGGAAAATATTGTAATTTGTTGGACAAGAAGAATGTTTGAAAAATGTCACTTTTCAAGTAAGTATTCAAAGTGTAACCCATTTTCCCATGATGGAGAAACAACGTAACAGGTTGTGGCAGGTCGGATCTACCATTTTTTTCGCCAATAGCTACCCAATTTTACTTAGGGAAAATAATGTAATTTGTTGGACAAAAAGAATATTTAAAAATGTCACTTTTCAAGTAAGTATTCAAAGTGTAACCCATTGTCCCATGATGGCAAAACACGTAACAGGTTGCGGCAAGCAGGATCTATCAATTTTTCATACGTTGATTTGTAAAGTTTAATTGGCTTTAGGACATTCTTGATTCTACATATGCTTGTTAAATTCTATTATTGTTACCCTTCGTATAAATGATGTTTTGGGATGCAAGACCAGGATGGAATTTCATGTGTTATCTTTCTACTTCAATTGTAGTTACCCTTTGTTACCAATTGCACATTTATTATATATGTTTAAATCAAAGTAAAAGGAGTGGTATTAAATAAGAAATGCATTTTCTATTAATTTCTTTTAGAACAAATAAAAAGGACAAGAAAAAGAAAATAAAATATAGTTATTAATGATCTATGTAGGCCCTAGGATAAGTAAAAAGATTGTCTGGATCAAGAATCATCCCACAATTTACCATAAACTGGTAGCGGTCCCTCCATACATGGCATTCATGTGTATTGATACCATGTTTGTTCATGATATAAGCACGCCTTTCTAACATCCTCAAGGCGAATCTCAAACAAAGTGTAATCTGGACAGGTTGGATTCACTTTTCCACAAGCCAATAAAATGAGGAACTCCCAACTCAACGCATGACCAGGGTCAGTGTATGGAATTCCACCAGGAAATCATGGAAGAGATTGCCTGCCTTGCCCACGTGGCCTTGGATTCCTAAAATTTATCGAGTTCAACTTCGCAACTCGAAGCCTCTCTTCCGCGGGACGCGCAGCAACATAGGAAGGGTCGAGAATTTCTACAAATTAAGTATCGTAATGGTCAGTAGAAGCTACCGAGGATGCCATTGTTACAATTAGAATCTAGTTTCAATAAAGAAGAATGATTACGAGTGGGTGCTACTAAATTGGTGTTTGAGATGAATTTATAGACAAGATGGCACTAATGGTTTTTGAGCGTCACCCCCTTGTGTAAAGTTTCATCCATTAAATTACTAGTAATGGTTAGATTATTTGGAAACGACATTTTGTTTTACGCACTTTTATCTTGGATTAAATACACGTGTACTACATAAAGTGTTTATTAGGAGGATTATCCTAAAAATATAACCAAAATATTATTTATCTCCCAAGTTGTCCTTTCTACCCTTTTAAAACCGTATTTGGGCCCACTACTATTGCGACAGTTATAGCCCCCCCCCTTATATGCCGCCATAGTACGTTGATCGTCAAGTTCACACTCAACTTCTATCATTCAACCAAACCAAAACAAACCCGTGACAGGTGAAATCCAAGGGAAACCCATTGTAGGTAAACTTTTCCAGAATCAATGGCCAAGAGGAGAAGTTCACCAGGGCTATCAAACATGGTATGGCATGATCCTTATTTTCACTTCCTTCTTTGAACTTGTGTTAATACTTGTACCATTATTTGTAGACTGAAAGTCAAATGCATGATACGCGAATCAGGAACAACTGCTCGAACCCTCAGGTACCCCCTTAATCGAATCCTGTATTTCATAACTAAACATTAGCATTGGTATATGCATGTACATCCAATTGATAAGTGTATAATTACACTTATTATCATTATAATTTTACACACTAAACACTATATTTTAAGACATTTTTATATTTCATATAAAAGATTTCACGTAGCATGTAGTTATTTTTTATGCAAATGTAGATACTAGGTAAATCTTGGGAGTAAAATGATGTAAAGTGGAATTCTATGAAAAAAGAGTGAAAAAGGTGCAAAAAGATACGTGGAACTTAAAGATTTGGCTTAGGATCAAAGCTGTCAAAGATCGGCAAAGTTACAAGGAGAATTCTAAAGAAAAAATCAATTCACGGTCACGAAAATCATTTGCGGTCGAGACTTGTATACTTCAGAAATAGAAGTCTGCCAATCAAAGATTCACGGTCGTGACTTATATATCATAGTAGCGACTTGGACAGTTTTCTAGCTTTATCTTCTTAACTACCAACCGCCATCAACCACCATCAACTACCAATGAAAAGACACTTATCAAAAGTTAACCAATCATGAAAAGGTGCCTATCCATTGTGGATTAGTTTGAAGCTTCTCAACCAATCACAATGAAGTGATGCAATCATTCACCAATGGATGCGACTCTTCGTTTGGATAGACGCAACCCTTCAAACTCTATAAATAGGGCTCCAAACCTTACAATTTCATGTGCACCACCAGAGAGGAGAAAATTAGAGTGTAACTATAGAGAAATATAGTGTGTGTATAGATAGAGAGTTCACTATGTTCATAAGTGTTAGCGAGAAAATGTTTAAGTGATTCGAATCCTTATTTCGATCACTAGATTTCTCTATATTCTCGAGCGATTGTTGTATAAGTATACTTGCAAATCACTTATCAATAAAAATTCTCATTCTTCAATATTCATTTGTTCAATATTCGCAAAGAATAGCATCCTAGCGGAGGTTCTGTACGGGCCGAGACCGAATTCAAAGCAGACGCAGGAATTGCGGGAATTGACGACTCCCATTAAAGAGTGGATACGGTTTGATCAATGTTAGCTTTCAATTGCATACCTTATAACCTTGCTTTGCTTTCTGCTTATACTTTCTATTTCGAAGTTTATGATATGTCTATGTGTCATAATGCGTTTTTCGTGTTAAGTCTTTTATATTAATCAAGTTATATGTGTTGAAGTTAATTTTAAGAGTAGTTTCAGGGTTAATAAATATCATGTATAATCACTAGATCTATTATATAACACTATTTAGTGAGCCAACATTTATGGAATGGTAACTTGCTAAATGTGGCTATGTGAGAGCGACCCGTACTAAGCATAGTATTGATGTTGTCCAGCTTTATATAATCGTCTTAATTCGTTTGCGCTAGGTTTAGAAAAGTCATTTCACGTGTTGCTCTGCGGTGAATAATTGAACATCTGAATATTTAGAACCGAGTCTGTTAGATTAGTTTACTGAATCATAACATCTTTGTTGAACTTGCATGTTTTCTCTGCTATCCTTCTTTCGTAGGGAAAATCTATATATTTAGATTCTCTAATCTTTCATACCTATATTTACTCATTCTTCATTCTAACCATCCTATCCAAAAAAATATCAATACATATTATTTTCTTTATCCTTTTTCCCTATTTGATCTTTAGAGCTAGTCCTTCCCTGTGGGATCAATATATTTTAAAACTACATCGCAATTGTATTCTTGCTGTTATCATCATTTTTCTATTTTGATAAGGGGTATTGACAACACTTATATTTTACATGAACAAGTTTTTGGCACCGTTGATATATAGCCGAATCATGGAAACAAACTATTAAACTTATCAGTAGAAAAGTGGCGAACACCAACCCACTTTACTTTACTTCCCTTCAACCTGATTCTAGTGCAACGGGGGAAGTGAATACATCGTTGTCATCTTTGAAGTTCAGGGACGTCCCTGCAATCAAACCTAAGTTTTCACCTTGATTTCATTCTACTTTTCCTGCACACGCTAGATCTAAGTTGTCTTGATCCCAAAAAACATTGTTTAAGAAATATTGCTTCTGACACTACTTGGACCACACATTTTTGAGTTGTATAGGCCATTTATATCACACTGTACTTACTAGAGAAATAGTGAAATCCTCGCCACAAGCCAGGGAGATGTGGTTTAATATCGGAGGGGCTGGAGGTTGGGAGTTCAGCCTCTTTAGTGGACTGAGTTTGGTGATCATGAGAAATTTATTGACAAGTGTTAATAAGAACTTTACGTTTAGAAACACATATTTTGGTGGTAAAACAACAATCTTGCATGGTGACATAGATAAAGAGTTCGCAAGTCGCAATTAGACATTAGAAAATGATGAGGATGTCATGATGATGGCAATGCTATTGTTCGTATGTGGATGTGTCCTTGAGAAACATAACACCCAGATTGTGAGGCTATGGATATGGGATCTTGTTGAATATCCACATTTATTCAATGAATTTCCATGGGGTACCATTTCTTGGGAAGATATGCATCGGACTTTAAGTACAGGTATAGAGAAGTTTATAAACAGGATGGCTGACCGGCCTCAATACCAACTATACAGGTTGGTACACATATTTAAGGTATGTTAACATATATAAAGCATGTGATTTGGGCATACAAAATGTTGGCACTCCCTTTAATCAGTAACAAACATTTTGCAGGCTTGGATACTAGAAATATGGTAATACGCTCGTGGTTATTTCACCAATGGTGGACCAGAATGCATCCCATGAGTCTTTAGATGGAAAAGCAATCAGAAAATGTGTTTCCTTGACATATGGTCACATATTCGACAACAAGGACATTCTAATGCTTCCCTTTCTTTTGAAGTAGAGGACAAGGAGAAGGAGTGCTGGTGGTACAATGATCTGTAGAACCACGTTGATAATAAAATGAAGGATTTGGTACCCTTGTTTGAAACCATTGCAAATGCTACTATTGAAGAGTAAGGAGAAGAAGAGCAACGAGATCCAGTTAGAGAGTGTGACAAAGATCTACAAATGGAATTGTCATGAATATTATGCGAATAGACAATGCGATAACAGGGAAATCGTTGATAGTAAATTCGGTAACTTAATTGTAATTTTATGCAACACAAAGACAATAAATTAGTTAAAGATAGCACTTATAAATTTGAAGTAAAGTATTTTAAGAAAAGTATACCAGTTCCTATTCACATACAATTATCCCTTAATTGTTGATTCTGTCTATCACAACTTGTTGGATGATTATGTATTTGTATTTCATTGACATAACAAGAAATCATGGAAGATGATGAATAAATGCATATCCTTAGAGACCTAGTAGTGGATGAAAGGGGAAAGGATATAGCTATCCCGTCAAGGAAAAGAAAAGCAACAAGCATAGAAATGGAAGGCAGCCAACCTCTGGATGCCTACGCTTCCATAGCAGATACAGTGATTAACAGAGACACACTTGATAACTTTTTGAAGTTCATTAACAAGGGAAAATTTCCCAATAAACCTAGGTATGGAAACACATCCTCAAGAATGTCTTTCCAAATTTGGTAGTTTGTTATCACATTAACAGCTACTCAATTCCTTAATATCATGACTGTGAAACAAGAAGGAAAATGATACAATGATATGAATGACCGTATTCCTCTAATCGATTTCAGTGTCATAGGTGTGAGCATCAAAACTTTCTTTGCTACATTGAAAACCTCACAAACGATGTAAGATGTATACTCCATTTGAAAATGTTTGAAACATGCTTGCATTATAAAAGTATTAATTATGAGTTGCAATTTGGACAACACATTAATATCATAACATAGTACTGAAGAAGGAAGGGAATGGAAGCCAATCATGTCAATTACAACTTCATGATTATGGATGTTGTGTTTGATGAAAGAATGAAGAAAATCAAGGAAATGATGGAAAAAACTAATTTGTTGCTTTGAATAGCCATATGTACTTAGATGATGTCATTGCAAAGAGAATGATGGGTAGAGAGATTTTGGGGGGAAAGAAATAGGCCACGGTGGATAATGTGTTCATTCTAATGATGGTTAGAAGTAACCACTGGATACTTGGGAGATTTCAGATACCTTCCCGAAAGTTGTACATCTATGACTCTGCTCCTAAGAGGTTGGGTAAGAGGGAAATACGAATACCTGCTGAAAGACATGATGCAGTGAAACCATATTACCTGTTTAAATTCGGACGACTGCATGACAAGCAAGACATTATGGAATCAGAAGCCCACAGGAATAAAAATCCACTTGAGGAACTCGAGATTGTAATGGTTGAGAACTAGCCAAGCCAATTGTTAGGTTAAGTCCTAAACACAACTCAATTCATTTGAACATATCAAATTCTGAAACCAAACAATAATATCTTTATTAAATGTCAATTGCAGTGATTGTGGGATTTATATGTTGACCTTCATTGAATACATTATTGAAGAGAGAGAGATACCAAGGGATCTAGATGTGAAACACCATCGATTACGGTTGGCTGTAATCTTATACAATAACAGTGAAACTAATAGACGACTTCGATTGTACAGAGCGTAGGGAAGGATGATGATAAGATCACTTTTAGACTTTATTTGCCTTGTGTCTTGTTCATATATAAGGAAGGATTATCATAAAAACATTGTGTCTTATTCTTATATGTATAGTACTATTAGAATTTTTGTAAATCGATTCATGTATTGAATTTACAATGTTCAATTGAAAACTTGCTTAATGCACCAACTTTCAAAAAACTTCCAATTAACACGGGATGGTGGATTATGCTTGTCACGACCTATCACATGTTGAGGTCTCACATTTGACCAAGCATGGAGTGGGTGCGATTAAATGGTGTGGAGGTGAATGGGTCACGTTGAGGTTATGGTGCAGTAAAAAGGCCATGGCTGAGAGGAAACTCAGTGTTTGAATTATTTCCCATTAACTTGGGATTGTGGATTCTGCCTTTCACATGCTGAGATATCACATTTAACTAGGCATGGAGTGGGTGCGATTAAATGGTGTGGAGGTGAATGGGTCGCATTGAGGTTATGGTGTAGTAAAAGGGCCATGGCTGAGAGGAAACTTAGTGTTTGGATAATTTCCCATTAACCTAGGATGGTGGATTTTGCCTTTCATAACCTGTCACATGTTGAGATCTCACATTTAACCACGAATGGAGTGGGTGCGATTAAATGGTGTGGAGGTGAATGGGTTGCATTAAGGTTATGGTGCAGTAAAAGGGTTATGGCTGAGAGGAAACTTAGTGTTTAGATAATTTTCCATTAACCTAGGATGGTGGATTCTTCCTATCATGACCTATCACATGTTAAGATCTCATATTTAACAAGCATGGAGTGGGTGCGATTAAATGGTGTGGAGGTGAATGGGTCGCATTGAGGTTATGGTGCAGTAAAAGGGCCATGGCTGAGAGGAAACTCAATGTTTGGATAATTTCCCATCAACCTGGGATGGTGGATTCTGCCTCTCACGACCTGTCACATGCTACGAGATCCATGTTAATTAGGCATGGAGTGGGTGCGTTTAAATGATGTAGAGGTGAATGAGTGTAAACATATAAAAAGACAACCATTTCAGAAGGATAGATCTCACTCATTAAAGTGGGAGGCCCTGAGGAACAGAGTCTCCCACTTAAATTTGTGAGACCTATCCTTGCTCAAATGGTTGTTGAAGGGTACTTTCATCTCCACACTCATATATTACTCATTATACCTTTTTATTTCCGATGTGGGATACCACCACATTTTCAATATACATGTCATGGTGGACTATGCCTGTCATGACCCATCAAGGCCTGTCACATGTTGAGATCTCATGTTTAACCGGGCTTGGAGTGGGTGCATTTAAATTTTGTGGAGGTGAATGAGTCACATTGAGGTTATAGCACATTATAAGGGCTATAGATGAGAGGAAACTCAGTGTTAGGATAATTGTCAATCAACATGGGATGGTGGATTCTTCCTGTCACGACCTAATTTGAGTGATGTTTGTTATTATGTGGACGTGCCATTCGAAAAAGTAAAAGCTAAACCCTGGAAGTTTTTAGCAACCCACTTAAACTATTTAAAACATTAGGGTTCACATCCTAACAACTTGGCAGTTTTTAGTAACTTACTTTTTCAGAGTACCTCTATTTCCATCCTTATTGTTTTAGCAAAGATTACCAACCTTGTTTTTGTGCCATTCGATGGCTAGGGTTAAGAGGCCAGCAGTTGCCAAAGGCAATGAAATGCAATCAGTTGTAGAGAATTCACCAGAAGATTCAAGTCGAAAAAGGCAACGATGCATAGAAGAGACCATGACTGCATTCAAGTACGCTAGGGTTATAGGCTCAAAAACACACTTCACTGTAAGATTTAACAATGAGTTCCATAACTTGCTGAAGTCTAAATTATCTGAGAAGCATAGGAGACTTTTTAAAGAATCATGCTTTGGACAATACTTAGATGTCACATTTCCATGTTGCATAGGCCATTTATGTCACACTATACTTGTCCAGGAAATTACAAAGGACAAAGCGAAACCGAGGGAGCTATGGTTCGTTGTTGGAGGAGTTGAGGTAAAAATGGGAGATTGAGAATTCAATTTGATTAGTTGACTGAAGTTTAGGGATAAGGATCAATTTATAAACCATTTAGAGAAGATAGATGATAGGAACACGTTCAAAAAGAAGTATTTTCCAGGAATTAATCAAATAAAACACTTGGACATCGATATAGTGTTTAGTAAACACAAATGGGATTCTACCGAAGATGAAGATGCAGTTATGATGGCACAGTTGTTGTTTGCGACTAGAAATTTACTCGGAAAGACAAATGACAGGATAGTGAAGGATTGGATGTTGAAACTCGCAGAATATCCGAAGCTCTTCAACCAGTTCCCATAGGGCGTCGCAGCATCAGAGAAGACTCACATGATGCTGCGAGCCACAATAAATGGGAGTGGTGATAGAGATGATAAATTTGCATTGAGTAAGACAAAGCCAATGTGTGTTGCATATCAAATATATGGATTGGCAATAGTTTTTCAAGTAAGTTGTGCAATATGAATGTTATGTTTTATACCAGGGTGCTAAGTATGCTCATACATTATATGTTTCTCATAGGCATGGACTTTTGAGATATGGCCTTCAACTCATACTTTTTTCACGAATAAAAGAGACCATGTATTGCCACGATTATTCAAATGGGTTTGCAATGGAAAGAATATCCCCATCGAATGCTTAGAAAGTTTGATTAAGGTAAGCGCTTATTTCATTAATACTAAATGGTATATTCTGTGAGCATTCAAACATTTTATTCCTACACAGGATGGTCCTTCGCCTTCTTCTTTGACACTCCAAGCTGATGACAAGGAAAAGGAATGTGCTTGGTATGTGCATCTTGTGAACCATGTTGAGGGAAAGGGAGAAGACTTGGACCTTTTGTTTTAGAGTTACAAGATTAGAGAGGCTGAAGACGGTGAAGGAGAAATGGTAGGCCATGAAGAGGATAGTGAAGATGATTATGCACATTCATAAGAAACCTCTGGTGACAATATGCAGACCAATCATGGATTTGTTTTGTCGTAGAGGATGAAGGAGGATTTAGGGGGTGATGTTATTGTACAGCTAAAAGAATGGTTTAGCAAGGAATTTGACAGAGCCATATCAACGCATTTGGGTCCAATCACGGAGAAACTTGAAGCTTTTCAATCTCAAGTGAGTGAAATTAATCAATCTTACTCTAACCTGCTAAAGAGTTTATCAATCCAACTTCATGAAGGTGAAAAATTGGTGCAAGAGGTGGAGGAACCTCAAATCGCAGAGCTGTTGATTTAAATCAAAAACTGCTCAACAGTGACGCTGGAGATACCCATGAAACGGTTGCATTTGATCATGCAAACACTTTTTATTATGAGGTTAATGATCTACCTTATGTACATACATTATTGTTAACCATGCAGTTTGTTAATATTATGCATCCTGGATGCTATGACATGGACAGGATAATATTGATCCTCAAGTTTCAGAACCTAAAGTGAACGTGGTCCAGATTGGCAAGGATGTTATTGGTGAATTGGAGGTTCTTGAGGTTAGACAGTTTTCTACTAAATTAAATTAAGTAATTAATATCTTTTCATATATGTCCATTCTCTCCTGTCATGACCTGTTTATGTTCCACGTGTTTTAACCTTCCTTATTATCATTAGTTGTTACGTTTACTTGTCAATTCTGTCATGTCACTACCTGTTTCTGTTATTCCTTATAATTTCTGTAACCTCGACTTGTTGATTCTGTCCTATCACAACCTGCTTCCATTCGAAATGTTTTAACCATCCTTTTATTTGTGTTATTTTTTTACCTTTAAGTTTCACCTAGACTTTACTCATTTAATTCCTGTTATGTCATGATAGAATGAAATTGAAGAGCAGGATGAGGCATGTTATGTAGCTGGGGAAGATGTTGAGGATGATTTGGTTATCAAGGTAATGATGTTTCATTTTATTTTTTGCTTAAGTCTGTCTTCACGGACCACATGTAATCTTATATCTGTTAAGGTAGCACTATTTATTTTCACTACATTGTTTTCTCACAGAGTCAAATTGAAGATGAGGTAGCGTAGGATACTGCAGATGGAGAGACAACATTTGGAAGGATGAGAGAAAGGTCTAAAAGGCCGGTATGGAAAAACAAGTACGAGATGTCACCCTGGGCTAATCCACTAAAACTTGCCAAAGCTAATATGCCTCAAGTGAAGGAAGTTACCAAACCAAAGTTTAATGATTTTTTCAGTGAGTACTGTGGATGGAAGAGAAATGCCAAGCCTGATGACTCAAGGCCTGTGTACTCTTTATTAGAATCTGGATATGCGGAATGGTTCGAATTGGTTGAGACTACTGGGAAATTAGTGGAAAATAACATAAGCCAATGTATTCTACTTATCTATTTTCAACAAATGTTCCTTGAATGCTTATTAATATTGCCTAACATTTCTTGTCAATAGCACATTTCGGCTTGGCTCGCTCTTCTGAGACAGTATTACTCCCAAATTGAACATCAGCCCGATTGGACAACGATAGATATAGAATTTCTTGGATTTCTGAATATTGATATAATCCTAAACAAGTTGATTGATCCTCTATTGAAGGAATTGTCGGATAGCGAAGTATATACAGAGAGAATCAATGGCCCGTCATCACACATGCGTCCATGGTGGGAAGTTAAGAGAGTATTCACACTAATAAACTACCAAAGGGACCACTTGATATTTGGGGTTCTAGAGCTGGAAGAGATACATATGCACTTGTACGACAGCCTAATTTCACATATGTCTGACCAAAGTCTGGGCAAGTGATTGAAAATACGTCTGTCAGTAATGACCAGGGCAATGGAGATTGTAGGATATTACAAGCATGTGCCTGGTGCGAGGAAGACAATCACTTGGTCTAGGAATGTTCATTTTCCCCGAAAAGATAAGGGTTCGAATGATTGTGGTGCATGGATTTGTTTATTTGCAAACTATTTTGCAACGATAAAAGATAATGACCATTAGGTTCCCCAAGATTTTCTATTTGCGCATCTTGGCACCGGGTGGTTCCGACAACGTATGGCTGTAATAATATTTCATCGGGAGTATTTTTTCGAGCTAGATCTGTAAATTAGGATTTATTGTTTGTATAGTTTGTTGAACAAAGAGCAGAAAAATAGAAGGAATGTGTATTGGTTAACTGAAAGAAAATTGCAGAGGAACTGAGATGATTTTATTCAATAAAATGGCTGCCTTTTGTGAATAGATCGGCAACTTGATTTTCTATTCTGGTTTGTTTAAATATTAATGTATTGTCAACAAGTATTGCACTCATCCAAGCCCATTATATTTACAACATCAGCGCTAACGACAAATAATATATCTATGATTGTCATTTAGCCATACATGAAATTAAAAAATAATATGCAATGGTACAGGAAAGAATGGTCTTATTGTAAAGTAATGTGAAAAGAATTAAAAAAACAAACATCAATAACAACAAAATACATTAGTTGGTTGAAAGCCAATCCTTCATGAACTCTGTCATCAATGCTCCATGCTCCGCAACCTTTTCTGCACCTATTTCCGCAAGCATGTTGTGGCATATATTCCCCAACCGACTAACCCACTACAAGGATAACAAGTGCACATAGTTAAATGTTTATTGTGTATTGAGATAATCATCATGACATGTGGAGATCTTGTTAATGAACTTACGTATTCAATGTTCAATCGTGGTGGCATTGCTGATTCATCATCTAAAATACGAGGATGAGAATGTGTTAAGTACCATTCGAGGTACCTATCATCACTTGCAGACGGATCTTCATGATTTGAGCAATAAGGACTAATAGGCAAGACATATGCATCAGGAAACAATGTCCATGCATCCACTACAACTACTACAGCATGCTCAACCTTATATAACTTGGAATCCTTGCAACGAACTATAATCAAGGGTCTGTGCACGTTCGGTGGAATGGACTGGACATACATGTAACAAGTAAAGTCGAATAAGTCAATAACATCTCGGAAACGTATCCAGCCAGTGAATAAGGTCCTTGGCACAGAAGATGTTGGATTAGGCTCGTAGGGTAACCATGTAACCTGCAATGTGTGAATTGCATTAAATATGTGGTCACTCATTATTTTCACCAAATCCACACAAAGACAATCTCATTCTTATAATTATAATTATAATATACCTCGGCTGTAATCATCTTGTCTAGGCGAATACGAAATGAATGAAGCTAGGAATCAGATTTGTCCGTCAATCCACTTATCCACATACAAGCACGAGGCATCCGACTTTCTACGTTCATTGGATCAAGATGCAGACAGAATGATGGAAAATACTCTTATATCTATGCTTGCAATTGAGTCAAGCAATCGGATAAACCTTGACAGTGAACTCTGCTAGCTATCCCTAGTTGTAGATATAAATATGCTATAGTGGAAGCGCCCCAAGAATACGATTTAACGCCATCTAAGTCTTTCTTCATGTCATGGAGCAATGACAGTCTAACACGATTTCCACTTTTGTCCATAAACAACGTCGATCCTAACATAATCCAGATACATGCGGTTGCTTGGACCTTAGCAATCCTGTCCCCCCTACATGATTTCATTATTACATCGGTCAACACTTCACCGTGATGCTAGTGTTTAGATACCAGCTCATGCCTATCAACCCGCATTAGCTCCATACATTCACTCTACATCTCATTATTCATAGGCTCTACGAAAATCATCCGTCCATCCACCGGTATCCACAGGATATGCCACACATCATGCAATGTGATTGTCATCTCACCGAAGGGCGTGTGAAAAGAGTTGGTGTTAGGCTGCCACCGCTCTACGAATGCACTAACCAATGCAAAACCAATATGACCAAACATTATGGAACTGAGGTGAGCTAGCCCTATGCGTTCAATAATTTCAACAGCTTTCGGCAATTTCTCTTCCAATCTTTTGTACAGCCTTTTAACCTCTTACAAACAAAAAATCTGTTCTAGCACTTTAGGACACCTCTCTTTTCACCGTCCCTCAGTTGAAAGGCTACGTGATGAAAATAACTCGAAATGATGGTACCATCTATGAGACCACCAGGCATTGACCCTTTCACTATCCAGCTCTCGTCCACAGCACTCCTACATTATATACTACTACTACCTATTGTCGTAGTCAAATGCATAATAGGTCATATGCATTATATATCTTTGTTTATCTGAAGTAGAACTAGTACCGACAAAACGACCCCCTTTTCCCTCCTTCACATGGCATAACATAATCGAGTTCGAATCTTCAGAATCGACGTATTCAACTTCATCCCAATCCTCCTCGCTATTACTTTGCCGCAGAAGCTCATTACTTACTGTGTGGTGCAGCTTCTCCCTTCCCTCTTCCCTGTCATGCATGGCCATGTCCACAGCCTTCCTACGTCCTTTTCCCTGCACTCAATACTCACTGCTATAACTAGTGGATTTTCAAGTAAACAAC
>CATIWQ010016038.1:0-14563 GCA_949673415.1 Euphorbia schlechtendalii
CACGTGTTCTATGCATTCTCTGTATAATGTGCTATTCTTTGTATTTTAGATTGATAAATGATGACTTAATACTTAAATTTGTGTTTTTGCTGCGCTGATTAAAAGATTTTTCCATCTCCATGACAAATATATAATTAAGTACACAACCATTTAGAATCAACAAAATGAAGGAATAAATTCTTAGATGAGTGCGAATTAGCAAATTTCAAAATGACAATTAAATAACAAAACAAATTCAAGGTTCTCAATTTGACACAATTAAGAACAAAACGACTTCAAGATAATCATAGTCAATTGACGAAACAACTCGATAAATAACAGTTGTAGTCTATACCAATATACAATTTTAAATAGATACAAAAAAAAGTTAATTAATTTCTTTTCAGTTTAAAATTTACAGAAACCCAATTTACTTTTATTTTTATTTGTAGTTGCTAAACAGTGGAGAATGAATGAGGACAATCCAAATTACTGATTTACCATATTTCTTTCTAGATCTAATTCAAAGAAATGCTACCATCCAAGAATCAAGACTAATTTGGAGTTTTTTTTCCTTTTTCAAAAAGTAAATTAATTTATTTGCAAACCAATTTCAGTTTTATTATTAAAAATCAGATTTTATTTCTTTTCAGTTTTTTCAAGTGATATAGTATTTGAAACATTTTAGTGTAATATATTATAAAGAGATATGTTGGAGTTTCTAGTTAACTAAAGCCCAATAACTAAGTTGAGCTTTCAATTTTTAGCCTAAATGAAACCCTATTTTCCATCTTCTTGATTTAGCAGCAGCAGAACACCCTTCTTCCAGCTGTTGCAGCACTCTTCAATAGCTATATAGTAAAGGTTTTTCCAGAATTTCGGGGGGTCAATTGACCCTCCACGACCCCCCTCAGATCCGCCCATTCTTCAGTACGTGTTGTTCTTCCATGCTACACTTTAATAGCATATACTGCATCGTGAGCTATTTTATTACTCATGGTTTTATGTGTGGAAGAACATTTTTTTTTTCTTGTCAATTCTTGCTTTGTTCATGGCATTATTGATTGAAATTCTGAATTAAGCATGATCTATTATTTATTTATATCTTCGGATTTGAACTATATGCTTAGTGGTTGGATTTTTACTTCCAATGTTTCAGAATTTGTTTGATGGAATGGAGGTTCAAGGCTTAATTTGTGGGCTATGTTCAAACCCCACTGTTGCTGCCGATCGATTCCCCCAAAAGCAATTCTTCTGTACTTCACATCCGTCTTTGACACCTAAAAACTCATCTCTTCTCTTGACACATAATAATGCCTGCTTCAGAACATTTCAATCTTTTCCGCAGAGGGTAAATGCGTACTTTAAGAGATTACAATGTGCGAACACAACAGAGGTATTAGGTAGTGATCCTTTTGACAAGGAATATCGCAATAAACCTGAGGTCAAAAGGAAAAAGCTTGCCATTTTTGTTTCTGGTGGAGGATCCAATTTTAAATCTATTCATAACGCTTGCCTTCAAGGATCCATCCATGGTGATATTGTTGCTGTAGTCACTAACAAGGAAGGTATGCATTTATTTGGCCTTGAATGTTATCTGTTATTGGATTCTTTGTCATCATTCTTCTTAAATCTGTTGTTGGTGAATTAAGAAGTAAAGAAAAGTTACTTGCAGATTTTGGAAGATTATAATTGTAATACCAAGACCTGAATCTTTTGCTTTCATTTTGCACTGAATTATGTTGATGTTTCTTTTGTCTTTATTACAGGGTGTGGAGGAGCTGAATATGCAAGAAGCAACGGAATCCCTGTTCTTTTATATCCTAGAACAAAAGATGGTAGTGGTGGATTATTTGCAACTGACCTTGTAACTGCTCTAAGGTTAGCACCATATTTGAAGTTGCTCGTTAAATTTTACTTATCTATTTGATTTGTATATGCTCCCTGTGAAGGAGTCGATATCTGCTCTATGTATAATTGTTAGATGGTCTCAGCTTTCGTGTTTTTTTTTATCTTAGAGTCACTAACTATATGTCATTCTTTCAAATATTGATTTCATGGGCATTCTCTAAATGATTCTGTTAACGCATGGTTAATTGTGTCATTAATGTAACATGTTAGTAATTACTTAATCATGTGACTAAGTATTGGATATATGTTGTCCATCATGTTCGTACTTCCTATGTTACTTTGTTCACATACCGTGTGATAATCATGATGTAAAGGAGGAAGCTTACGTGATGTGTTACGATTCTAAGCATCGGTATTAAAGGGAATTGTTTAAAAATGAATGAGTAGGTTGAATGGCTCGTTTGTTGGTTTTATTAGTTGTTTATTGGTGTTAGTATTCTATCAAGGAATTAGCTAGAGAGCAGCAATATTACAGCTGTAGGTTTAGACCTCATTTAAAAATCTGAGTAACATTACATCAAGTTGTGAAGGACAGTTTGGTCCTTTTTAGAATAAGATGTAAGGGATGTCAGCCAACAATTTGTATGACAAGTGAAGAATTTGTATTTGCCTTTTATATCCTCTTTTGCAAGTGCATGCTTGACTTAATAAAATTCAGAAATCTCGAAGAATGTGTTAGGAATGCTTGTTTTCTTTCCCCGATTTTAACTCAAAAGGGATCAATGCAAGCATTTAACGTTGTTGTGACTCAGGGATCTGAAGGTTGATTTCGTTCTGCTTGCGGGATACCTTAAACTCATACCTATTGAGTTAATCCACGCTTTTCCTAAAAGCATATTAAATATTCATCCTGCCCTTCTTCCGGCATTTGGGGGCAAAGGTTACTATGGTATGAAGGTCCATAAAGCAGTTGTTGCTTCTGGTGCCAGGTAGGTATCTTTCGCCTCTTTTTCAATTCCTCAATAAAATTTTATTTTTGGGAGATTCCATAGATTCCTCTCTTTGGTCTTAATTAGGTATTCAGGGCCAACTATCCACTTTGTGGATGAGCATTTCGATACAGGGCGAATCCTTGCACAAAGAGTTGTCCCAGTGCTTGCCAACGACACGCCAGAGGAGCTAGCTGCTAGGGTTCTTAAACAGGTAATGGTGAAGTTACTGTGATATAATATTTCACAAGTTTCATATTTGTTCTGGTGTGGTATTGGCATGCTATATTGCTAAAAATTGTTTGGCAAGATGATTTGTGTTTGATTTTTGGAGGATGAATTTTTGAAAGAGTCGTTACACTTGTGCGTGAGTCAACTCTATGAATTAAATCAACCTTTTGAATTGATTGTAGGAACATCAGTTGTATGTTGAGGTGACATCGGCGTTATGCGAAGAGCGAATAATTTGGAGGGAAGACGGGGTTCCTCTCATCCGAAGTAGGGAAAACCCGAACCAATACGCCTAACTTGATTGAACTCACTCTACACAATATTATGTACCCATCTATAGATTTTGAGGTCACTTGCTCTACCATTGAAGTGATTGAATCAATACCCCCTACTTTTTGACATTGGTTTGGCACTCTTGACTATCAATTACAGAAAAGAAACTAAAAGTCCTTTAGCTATTTTAGCTACATTTATATTTGGGAGATATTTCAATTTGCAATCCTTATAGTCGATGTCAAAATAATTGCTGTACTCTGTTTAAAATTTAAACTATCCACCATGGGTAATCCCCATTAATATTAGAAAAAACTTATTTCAGTGTTAATTTTGTAATTACATACAGCTGAATTTAACTAAATTGAATGTAACTCAATTAAGCTTAATTGAATTGTAGATGAGGAGAACAGGGTCTATATATCTAGATAATCTATACAATTTGAAAAAGAATTTGGTGGTAAAAGGTAAAAAGGCTGGAGGAAGAATAGATTGGATCTAAATTGGAAGAAAGTGTTGGTGAAGGAAGAAAGAATAAAGAAGAAAGACGAAGAAAGAGAAGAGGAAACAACTATAAATTGAAAGATTGGATTTTGAAGAGGAAACACAAGCAGTTGAGAAGAAGAAAGGTTTCTGATTTTTTTTTATTTTTTATTTAAATTTATTCAACCACTCCTCGAGGAATTCAATGTCTACCAAGTTGGATGCCACGTAGGACGGAGGTAACCAGTTGATGTACTTTTTCAAACTATAGGTACTGCGGAAACGTTTTGAAAATTCAGCAACTACTAGAATTTCGGGACAAGTTGAAATATGAATTGATGCATTAAGCCTAATTTAAATTATAGTTATATTATATTTTTTTGGAACAATTTTTAGCTGTCCTAGCAGCAAAAGCACGCGTAAGCTTGTAAATAATAGATGAGAGGCCTTGTCTTGAGAAACAGCGGAAGCATTGACGCAGACGTGGTAAGTTGGAAATCGATGGTTCAAACGCACCTTTACATGGCAAATCTTGCAAGTGGACGTATTCGACAAAGTACACAATTTCACCAACACCAGTGAAAAAATTGCAATCAAACAGATCTAACATTTATTTTACCAAATCTAAAAAAAAATCGATGATCAAAGGATCAAAATATGAAGATTTTTGTTGAGAATAATGGTAAACAATGTAAGAATCAAATAAAAATTCACAGTAATATATCATAATGAATTGAAGAACGCAAAATCAGACGTAATCATGATGTTAAGAAGAAACAAAACTCTGGATCGTAATCAAACGAGGAATGAAGGAAATCCAATTTGAAAAGAAATCAAATCGCAGAAGAAGACTCCCAAAATAACGATTATTGATTTTGAAAATTGATGATGAGAATCCAAAAAATCGGTGGTAGTTAATGCCTATGGAAGGGGTATTTAATAAATTTAATTTGTGGGAAAAGGGTAAGGAATAAAGAAGTTTAATGAGGGGCATATGCGGAATATGTATTCTACAGGGGCAAATCCCTTGGTTTCCCACTTGATGTGAGTTTAAGAAAACGTCGACGCATGTGGTTACCATCTTAAAATTGATTTAAAAAATCAGATATCATGAGTAACTTTTAAGAGATCACTTAACTCCTTGATTTGGTAAACATGCATCAATTTGCTTTCTTAATACCACGTGTCAACTTTTACTTGGAAAGAGAAAAATAAAAAAAAAATAACATCTTTAAAAAATCAAACCAACCAGATTCTGACACATGATGTTTAGAGGGCTAACTAGTTCGAAAAATTGCCAATTTCAGCAGTATTTGATCGTTTTATAATTTCAAGGTAACATCTAGTTTTCTGAGCCAACATTAGAGAGTGCTAATGCATTGAGCCTTAACAAAATAATCCTTACATTGCCTATGATCAGTATTGAATCAATCATTACACATTTCAACAATGGTGATTATTAACAAAGTAAGGTCTTGTTCTCTTCAACTTCTGAAAGTTGAACTGAATAAACTTAACTAAACTGAACTTATTTTAATGTAAATTTATAACTACACATAGCTGAACTAAACTGAATTTAACTGAATTTTAGTTGAAGAGAATATGACGTAATGGAGGCTTTTCATAGAATTTACCTTCCTTTTTAAATATATCTGATGTCTGTGAAAAAGTATAAAACATATTTCATCTTAATTTGAAACTTTTTTACTATAATATGTTTTTTTAATAATTTTTAGGTTCGGGAATACCGAATTAAATTTGTATACAGTCTCAGTTTTCCTATTTAGCGGTTTCTAATAGATATCTTTCTCAAACTATACTGCACTCTTAAAAAAATGAGCACTGAAAATATATGATTATATTAAAGAAGGAGAAAAATAAGTGATTATTTACAATGAAAGTAGTAAAAGTTTTAATAAAAAGTGATTGTGGAGGTGATAGAGTTACTGCTGAATTAACGATTTATAATGGTAGATTACGTAGGTTCTTGAGAAATTGCGAGAAAATAGTTGAAAGCATAACTAACTTTAGGGTTTATCTTTCAAAAAAAGGAAAAAAACTAGTGTTTTGTTGCCCCTGATCTAAGCAATAAACGATATAAAAGCACAGTTAAGGCCTTGTTTGGATAATAGTTCTCCATGGTTAATTAAAATACAGTACGATATAGTATGGTACAGTACAGTATGGTTCTTTTAAAATTTCGTGTTTCGATAAATAGTATGGTATGGTATAGTTTTTTTAAAATTTAGTTTGATTCAAAGGAGAATCATGGAGAACCACCAAATCCGTAGTTCTATTTTCATGGTTTTTGAAACCATGAAAAAACCATGAAAGAACCATACCATGAAAATAACCATACAAATAAACAAGTGAATTTAAGTTAGAACCATACCATACCATGAAAAAATCATGAACCAAACAAGGCCTAAGAATCCATTTAGGCTTAGAGAATAACAACTTGTTCAGCCAAAAAAAACCCAACCAATATTGTATGTCAAATTCAGCTGCTTCTGCAATCTTGAGAATGGCTGCTTTACTGATTCAAATGTTTCACTCTACTTCTTCTCTTTTATCTCTCTACGCTTCCTTCTACACTTCATTGATGCTTTTCCGAAACCTTTATCAACAACTTGTCCCCACAGAGCTCGAAGAATTCATCAAGTCCAAATTCAAAGCCTATTTCGCGTCTCAAAAGACTCCTACTTGCCTCGATACTTTCATCATCGACGATTTCTGGGAAGGTCTTCCTGGCAACAAACGTCTCGAAATTTCCAGATTCTATCTTTCCACCTTGATTGGCCCTGAAAACAAAATCATTCGAGTCGGAAAATTCAGAGGCCAAAAGACGGTCACCGCCTCCTTAGTTCAAGGCGAGGAGGTCATCGATTATTTTCAAGGCATTCAAATCACATGGCGCTTTAATGTCCGATCATCCCAAGAGGACGTCAGCCCCTATTTTGAGGTGGTTTTCAACGAGAAATACCGAGACAAGGTTTTCGATCAATACCTAAAACATGTCATTAGTGTTTACAAAGATTTGACGAAGGGCGAAGATAGGGTTTTGAGGCTCTATTCGCTTTCCCGTGGTGATTGGAGGAGTATCGATTTTCATCATTCAGCTAGTTTCTATACGATTGCTATGGATCCCGAGTCGAAGAAGATGATTGTCGAAGATCTTGATAGGTTCTTGACGAGGAAAGATTATTACAAGAGGATTGGCAAGGCTTGGAAGCGCGGGTATTTGCTGTATGGTCCTCCGGGTACTCGAAAATCGAGCTTGATCGCGGCTATGGCGAATTATCTCAAGTATGATATTTATAACCTTGAGCTTTCGGATATTGGTTCGGATTACGCATTAACGAACGCCATTCTCAATGTTGATAGAAAATCTATAATCGTCGTTGAAGATATTGATTGTAACGCAAAGGTTCATGACCGGTCTAAATCCGATGATTCGGATTCGGTAGACCACCCTGGCTCGGGTCCTAACAATACCAGTGTGAGTATTTTCTTCGTCAATAGTGAAGTCCATGTTTGTTTATTCTTACAATTTTATTTTAGGCCTGATGCATTAGTCTAACCCGATTTGTCTTTGTCCTCTGTACTTTCAAAGTGATCACTGAGAGCATCTTTAGTAGATAAGTCATTCTTTATGACTCTACACTTTCTATTTTCTCTTTTCAATATTACATGACCCAATAAATGTTGTACAATGTCTATTTGATATTCTGCATATAAACAATTAAACGAAAGCTTGAATAATTAATTTTATATCATTTTATTGATGAGAGACAATTTAGAAATGATTTTTGTATTTCGAAAGAAATACAATAAAAGATCAAATAAACAATCTTTTTTAATTAGTTTTAAAATGTACCGTATATTTTATCACATCATCAATGTGATATTTTATTTTACATGCCACATAATTTTGGAATCCACAATCTATTAAAAATGCTCTTAGCTCACTCAACCTTACACCACGTGTTAGCTACAGATTCGAGGGAAAAAAAATTAGAAAAATGATATGTAGACTTTATGAATTAAAGTTAAGGGAGATTGGTGGTCACTTTAAAATTTATGGGCAGCTTGTTTTTTTATGACAAGTTTGGATAGTTTTTGATTAATTACTAACATTTGATATACCTTTTTACATTTTTCAGTTTAGTTTATCTTCTCTACTAAATTGTGTGGATGGATTATAGTCGAGTAGTTTAGAGGAGAGAATAATAGTATTCACGACGAACCACAAAGAAGTATTGGATCCAGCATTGCTTCATCCGGGTCGAATGGATATGCACATCCACCTGTCATATTGCACACCTCAAGGGTTCCGAGTTTTGGCATCGAATTATCTGGAAATAAAAGAACATCCTCTATTAAAAGAGATTGATGAATTGATTGAGAAAGTGGAAGCAACGCCTGCGTCCTTAGCTGAAGAAATGATGAAAAATGATGATCCTGATGTTGCTCTTGCTGAAGTTGTGAAGTTCCTGGAGCAGAAAAAGATTGAAAAAGATGAAGCTCAAGAGCAAGAAATCTTATCTCTTACGTGATTTTGCAATTTAATTATAGAGGTCTGCTTTTATCTTTCATTTGTTTTATTCAATTCGAAACATAGTACATATTGCTAAGTTAAATTAGATGAATAAAATTCATTGCTGATACAGAGGTGTACACTCTATCTCATATGTTATTTGGATTGTCAAATTGTTGTCTACTAAGTTAAACATATAGTTAAGGCTTAATTGTAGCTAATCCGTTAAATATTTGTCAAGGTAATAATCGAAAATTTATCGATGGAGAAGACCCCTCCCAAGTCCTAACTAAGCATAAGTTTTCATTATAATTTATACTCAATATTTTAAATTTCACTCTCAACAGCTTTGGTGAAAATAATAGTATCCACAAAATATTATCAACAAGAAAAAACTATTAGCAACAATAGAATATTTCATCACTCGCCTAAAAAACTGTTATTTAATAATGAATAGAATTATTGGTGATAACTTTTTACCAGTACTAGAACAGTCATCAGCTTTACAGTAGAAAAGTGACTATATTGCCAAGTCATCCTAATAGTGGACGGGCTTTGTTTTTGGATAATAATTAGACTAAAGCCCTATCCCAATAAGTTGCTCTCACAAACTTTTAATAGAATTACATGTTTTAATTTTAAACAACACATTTTGATCTTTTATACTATATAATTAGGAATTGTCTTACTGATTTTTTTCAAAATCAACTCTGTTGCTTATAGCAAAAGCTTGAAAATGGATCTTTTTGAAAAAGCAACCTCGGAAAACAATCTCAAACAGGCTCTAAATCAAGACCCTTGAACCTTTGATAAGCTTTGTCAAAATGCAAATTCTCGAAAATTTCAAATCATCCCTCAAATTTGGAAAAAGTACATCAATTTGTCAATTCAATGTCACATGTCATATTGTGGTAGATTTGACTTTTCCAAGAATCCACTTTAACACATATCATTAAACCGGTGCAATTTAATCAAATTTAGAAAATTAACCTTTTAAAAGTTCATCTAATAAAATTACCAAGATCCAACGGTCTTACGCATCTCACCTAATAACTTTGTAAACAAAAATAAACTATTACTTGAGAGTGAGTTGTTCTGAAATTCCCACATAATTTTGCTCTAAATTAATAGACAAAACATATTAGGTCATGTTCTCTTCAATTTCTGAAACCTGAACTTAACTGAACTTAACTTAACTGAACTTAATTTAATGGACCTGAACTTAACTTAACTTAACTGAACTGAACTGAACTTAATGAACCTGAACTGAACTTAACTAAATTGAAGGTAAAGAGAATATGACCTTGTTATCTCAATGTGTATAATTCAAAAATAAAAGATTAAGAAAAGAGATTAACAGATTTGGTAAGTAAGCATGGTTCATCACTCTCATTTGTTGTCAACACGTGAGGCTGGTCAATTACCGGAAAATATAGTTTAAGCTTTGTATTAGTATTTTACTAATCCACGTCCGCATGTGCATGTCTCGTGTTCTCCGCGTGCTAAGCTCGTGCCTCCTTGTGTTATTCTCGTGCTGCGCTGGTCTTCTCTTCCCTCTATAATTGTGTTGTTCTTGGGTTATCAATAGTTTTCGTAATTGTACGTGTTAACTAACTTAAAAATCATTAGCTTGATTAGATTAATCTCTTAATTATAAAAAAAATAAGTAACGACAATTTATCATAAAACATTGAATACATAGTGATGTTCAAAAGATATCGATTGGTAGGATTCCGTTCTCCATGAAGGATTCCGTCCACCTACAAGATAAGACTTAGCCGGAAGTCCGGTGTTAGCACTCTGACGATCAAGTTAGTCTCAGAGATAAAAAGGAGGAGAATGACAATGAGTATTGAGAATAAGATACCTGAATGTATGAAATGGTGGGGTTTATACGGGGTTTTGATGTACAAATGGTGAGCGAGACCCATCTGTCTGCTCCTTGTTGGTTGGTCGCCAACCACAAGAGGCACGTGTCCAATGAGAAGTCTGTCGTATAAGCTAGGATTGACGGAGCCTCTCTATGGATTTTACACAGCCGAAGTTTGGGGAAGGTGCAACTGACGTGACGTCTCCTCCTCCAAGTATTTGACTTCAACGGTTCCTTGGGGCTTATGATGCCATTCTGCCTCACCATACGTCATTTTGACACGACCGGGGGCTACCTCTATTAAAGCAAAGTGGCCTCTTATCTGCCAAGTATCTAACGCGGTTCTTAGGGGATCGTTCTTGATGACTTTGCCAGTGATAGGGTCCGGTCCCTTTATACTTGCTTATTATTTGACTGTTATCATATAGTACAATAATTGTTACCAGCAGAGTTTTATTACTTCGTTTACTATTTTAAAACCTCCTAAATTTGACAACTTTTGTTAGATGGTACCATAAATTTTTAAAAGTTCTAGTTTGTTCCCTAAACTTTGAAAAGTGCACCAGTTTACCCCAATCAACGTCACATGTAAGTTTCTGGTTGGTTTGAAAAAAAAGCATATTTGAAAAGTCAAATTGTGAGAATCTGACACGTGGCGTTCAATGTGGAAGTTAATGCATTTTTATTAAGTTTAAGGCTAATTGGAAGTTTGAAAGTTCACGTAATATCTGGTAAAAGTTATCAGTTTTAGTGCATTTACCTTGTAAGTAACTATTACTTTTCCACTTGTCACCACTAAATCAAACTTTGTATCACTACTAATCATTCAATAGTGTCAAAGAATCCAATCCGATTAATCAATTGGATTTAATTGGAAAATATATAAAATAATGACTTAAAATGAATTATATATGGATCTAATTTTAGGAACTTATTTATCCGAGAATTAAATGAGAAATTTTCATATCTTCAATAGAACGAATAACCACTCATATTCCTTTATAAACGTTAATGGTTTTTAGTTTTTTACTAATGAATTATAATACTCTCACCTTGACTTGCCTACTACAGATTGGTTCTACATTTCGTTCATTATCTTTTTTTTACCATTCCGCAAATCATGAAAACTTCATTAATCTTTTTTATAGGGAGAAATCTCGACTTTGGCTTTGAATTCAAATTTATGATATCGAGAAACATTATGAATTGAATTCATTATATTTCCATTTCCCGTCATTTACTTTATGCGAAACCAAAAACAACACAATATTTGTAATAATGCTTTAATTTCTTCATTATTGTAGATTCATATGATATTTCATTCCCATATAAATTTAATAATTGTTTGTTCAGTTTTTCACGATATATCGTAAAATAAACTGAAAATCTTAATTATAATTGTGGGTTATGTGCTTTGAACCCGTTTTAAGACCGAACCCATGGAGTACGAATCCTTGTATAACAAATGCTGAGCAAATAATCAAATATGGATCCACCTTACAAGCAAGAATGTTTAATTCAAAAGGCTTTTTTCATTAAGGCCCATGAGTGTGCACGCCTCAGGTTTTCAAGATGGGCTCAAATTAAGGCTTTTTATAAAAAGTGCACATAAGAACGGTAAAGATAACGCAAGTTTTGTTACTTCGTCAAAATGGACAGCTTGGGCAATAGATTGGGTATATTTTAAAGCAGTATTTACATTTTCAATCTCAACAAATTAAAAAGAACTTTTTAATTATAAAATTTTTTAGTTACATGTTTCCAAACTATTCATCGAATTTCAGACCAATCTCAAACTATTTTTTGTACGCTTGAGTAGATCTAGACCTGTTAATTTCAACTTATTCATCAACTAATTCAGTTATGTTGAACCTAAGTTAATAGTATTTTACAGTACTTAAACATTTTTGAAATAACAAACTGCTTAGGATAGTGAAATTAATTAAAACTAAGTATACACTTAATTAATGAAGTTTGCTTGAGTTTGTTTAAGGAAAAATAACTCAGTTTACTGAGTAATTAATTAAGTTACGACTTAGAGTAAGAAAAGATGAACCGATTATTATGTAGCTTACAAAGATACACACTCAGCTGTGCTGAGCTAGCTTTTTAGAAATAAAAAGCTATATTCCTTAGACACTTAGAAAATATTTGACACTTGTGCAACTAACACCTTGTGTGAGAAACGGAATATACCTTTAATGCTTTTAAGGTTAAAAAGCGCTCAAGTTAAAAAAGATATTCCGATGGTCCTTACAAACAAAAAGGTGTCAGTACGGAATGTTGGAAATTTCTCACTAAAGTCCAAGACAAAAGGAATCCTCTGACATGCGCCGTTTCTCAGTGTCTCAGCGCGCTTCTGTAAACGTCAAAAAGTTAACTAATGACATAATGCCACGTTTCATCTCGCGCGCCTCTCTATCAGAACGGATTGCTTGAAGACAAACGAGTTTTTGACAACGGATTTATATCGCGCTTTAACGTTCAAAATCTCTATCTCTAAACGTCCTGGAATCTGTCTCAAACGGGAAAATTCGAAAGATTTGAAGAGAAGAGAAATTGAAGAGCTGTCAGGACGAGAAGTTTGCAACTGCTAATTCCAAGAGCTTCAACTATAAATAGAAAACTGGAGCAGACGTTCAAACTTGGTGAATCACCTCGAATTTCTTAAAGAGTTGAAACTCTGTTCATTTACTCCTAGTGAAGGATTCAACATTTTATAAGTTGAATTCCTCTGTTCGTAAATTTTTTTTAGAAATCTGAGTGACGGTTTGGGAAGGGTACCTAAACTATGGTCTGAGAGGTAGTTAGAAAGAAATGTACTTTCTGTAAAAGAGTCTATCTGCTATAAAGGCTTCTCCGCGTAATAGATTAAAGCTCAGAAAGGAATTCGACGACTAAAGGTAGGCTAGGGGCCGAATCAGAATTAAATTTCAGGTGTTGAAGTTCTAACCTTTATTGCGCCTTTGTCGCGTTTCTCATTCATCTTTTTATTTCTCGTATTTCATCGCCTTGCTTGAAAAACCAATCCGTGCTGAGTAGAGTACTTAACATACGATCGAAGATGAACTGTGCCAGCAAAGTTGAGCAGTTTATTAGTTTTTAGACCAACTCAGCACGTTGTATCTGAAAACTATAACTTGGTAAATATTTTATAATAATAAAAAAGTAACCAAGAATAGCATTCACCCCTCTGCTGTATAATTAAGCAGTCTAAGGATCCACAAGTTCAATTCAGTACTCATAATTACTGTAAATTTATAAATTTAGATTGAAAAATGAGTATATATCATTTCATTTAAATTTCAAAAGACAGATTGAATAAAATTAAAAAAAACAATTATCCTGATCTAATTCATTGATTAGATTATTTACTCATTACAAACTACAAGTGTACATTTTACGATAAAGCAACCGTACAATTTGTGAAAGTATCATAGCAAAGTTTCTTTGTATTTTTTTTTGTGATGGCTTTGATAATATTTAACGTATAATGATTTGATTATTTTGTAATAAGATCATTGTAGAATTGAAAATTTATAAATCAATGAAATTTCTTTTTCATTAAAATATTAATGTTCTTGAAGTTATGCCAATGGATTTAACATTCTTGTAGTTTATCCATATTATTTAAGATTTTTTAATCCAAATTTGAGTAATTTTCGAAAATGATTCATTTTATTATGATTTTTCAAAAGTTACCATCACATTTTAATTGAAAAAAATATTTGTAATTCTTACAAAATTCAAAAATTTATCACTAAGGTATATTCTATTATTATTAACTATACAACAAAATTTCAATTCAGTATAGACAAGATTACTCCTTTTATAATGTAATTTCAAATTGAAATTCATGTGTTTGCTAACTTTTGAAACCATAAATACCTTTTGCAAAAAAAAAAAAAATCAAAAGAGCATTTTTACAAAACAATCAAGCCACATATCATGTTTTTTTTTACTTTGATTGTTTGAGAGATTTTTTCCTTTTGAATTTAGGCCCTGTTATCTTCACCTTCAATTTACTTCAGTTAAGTTCAGTTAAGTTCAGTTCAGTTAAGTACAGTTCAGGTCAGTTAAGGTCCATTAAGTTAAGTTAAGTTTAGTTTAGTTAATGTCTATTAAGTTCAGTTCAGGTACATAAATTTTAATTTCAATAATGATTATTCTAATTAATATTTAATAAAAATTAATAGTAATAATAATAATAAAAAGAACAATGATAAAAATATTAATAAAGAAAAATAATTATTATTTAATGTAGTTAATATTGATTATAAATATAGTAAAAATAATTTTTAAATAGTGATAATTACTAGTGTTATTGATATAATAATAGTATTAATGTAA